>VZRN01006000.1:114770-135968 GCA_013397935.1 Dasyornis broadbenti | reverse complement strand
AAAAAAAAAAAAAAAGCAAGATTGGGGATGAAAAAAACAGTTGAACAACTAAAATTTCCCAAACTAAAGCGAGCCCTGTTGTCTTTCCTCACATACTTACCTCTTGCCAGCGGGGTTTCTTAATCAACACGGCTTTTCTGGAGAGGGGGACTGACTCCCAGCGCTGTTAGTTGATAGGTGATCCCTGGCCTGCCCTTGAGGGCAAATTTAGATTAATAAAGGAGGTGATGTGGAAGAGTTGGGGTTATTATGGACCTAACATAAGCTCCCTGGAATGCAGACAAAAGCATGACCTGTTTTAGCAAAGAGGTGGGCACAGATCATTCAATCTAATAATACTGTGCAAGAGCTTTCAGCAGAGCTTCCTTAGGAAAATATGCTGCATGCCAGAGAATGAGTGCTTTATTTAAGAATGTGTGTGTAAGAAATAGTTATTAAGAATGAAATCCAGTTTCAAAGCATTAACATGCATTAAAAACAGAACCCAGTTATGTGAGAGACATCCTGGAGAGTTATTTCATAGGTAATGGGGAGCTCTGAGTGGTGCAATGGCAGAGGAAGTGTGATTAATATATAGATATGAAATCATCTGTTGTAGGCATAAAAAACAGGTTTAGACCACTTAGATTTCATTGTGCTTTTCTGATAATGTTTTTTCTGGATGTTCAGCAGATCTCAGGGGATGGTGATTCTCTGTGCCTCACGTACAATATTGCAGAGCAAACAATAAAAATAAAAACATTCTGCATATATTTATGATCAGGATTATCCCAGTGTTTGAGCAATTTACAATCTTTGTTTATTCTTTCATTTCCCCGGTGGCTGGGGAAGAGCTGTTATTTCAGTTTTACTGATGAAGAACTGAGACAAAGTAAATGATGAAGATCGTGTATAAAGTCAGATTCTGCATTTAATCACTGGGTTTACTAAATCCCAGCTTAACACACTGGACAGGAGACACGATTTCTTCTCCCCGGTGCAAATGATCACACTATGCATGAGACGCAGCCCTCAATATTTATTCTCTTAACTTAGACCCTCTTCCAGCTGGAATTACATCTCTTGTTGGCAAGCAGGTTCCTCCCTGGGAGCACAAAGAGGGATAGGACCAGAGCCACCAACACAGATGTGTCTGGGGAAATTCCGTGGCAGATCTGATGGCCACCGCTCCGAGCTGGGGTGTTTCTGGAAATACAGTGTCTCCTCTAGGAAGGGTGTTTCTCAGTTGCCCTACAGAGTAGGAGAAATTATTTCCTCTAGAAATAGCTCTGTAACAAGACAAGCTGGCTAAATCGAAATCCTTCGTGAGAAGCTTTATACCTGGCCCTCTACTTTGTTTTCACCTTGGAGAAATCATCTAAAGTACCTGGGTGGGAGTGAGGTGGCCAGGTGTTCCCTTTTCTGTAGGACGGTTCCCGTTGGGAATGGCCAGGATTTTGTTAGGATTGTGCAGTGCAGCCACATGAGGAGGACATGGAAGTCTGTCAGGGCGAAGGGGGCTGGCAATGGCATTGTGCCACCATCCTGTCTGAGCTGCAGGGGACAAAGTCTCAGCAGAGGAGCTCTGTGTCCCCCTGGAAGGGACATACAAGGGCCAAAACCTGGAGATTGTTTCACATTGTGGTTGGGTGTCCATTTCACCAGCAGGACTCTGCTGAGGAGGTTTCGATGCCTTTGTGTTTGGTGGATATTTCAGAATCCAACTCTTTGCCATTCCCGTGCAAAACTCAGAGCGGTTCTTTGGGAAGCATATCAGGCTGGGTGAAGGTGCATCACCGGACTCCTCAGATGGTTCTTTCCCTCCTTGGGGGCAAGTGCTGTGTCTGAACAAAGCATAAATCAGAGGAAACTTGTGAAGGCTCCTTTAGCAGGAGGCTGCTGGAACACTGAACCAGCTTCACATGGCTGGATTTGAGAGCATCCACTGTTCTGACACCGAGACAAACACCTGGAGCTCAGTGACTCCAAAACCTGCTCTTCCAGGGAGGGGGTGTGAGCTGATCGTAGTCACTGCTACAGCACTCATGGCTGCTGCTTTACAGCAGGCTGATCCTCCAGTGACTCCCCCCGGGCTTGCTTTTTAACATCCTTTTGATTTATTTCTCTGCAAGGCATCGAAATGGAAATCGTCGACAGCTGCCGGGATGGGAACGGCGGCTGCTCCCAGCACTGCGAGCACACAGCGTCGGGACCGCGCTGCTCCTGCAGCCACGGCCACCGCCTCGGCGGGGATGGCAAAACCTGCACAGGTAACAGTGCTGGGAGCAGGGAGCAGCTGTGGCAGGGCCCAGGGAGCCTGCAGGAGAGCTGGCGCTCAGGGAGATGCCTCCCCATGCCTTCCCTCCTTCTGCAGGCGTTAATTAACGCTGTCCTCTGGTGCTCCCTCAGCGCTGCTCCAGCCTGCCTTGCTCTGGGTGATGCTGGGATGTCGCTAAGAGGGGAGGGAGGCACTGGTGCATCACCTGTTACCATGGCCGTGTCTCGCTGTGGGCAGCCCAGGCATCACTGGCCTGGCTTTGTTTCCCTTCCCTTCTCAGCTGGTGGCTGCGAAGAGGTTGGCTGTGGCTGGGAGCAGCAGCACAACTGCTCTGGAGTGCTTCAAGCACAGACTCCACTTTGTGTTACAGAGTCTGCTGTGTTTCCATCAGATTTGCTCGGGGATGAGGTTACACTTCTGCCTGTGAGAAGTCTCACTTGGGAGGTGAAAGTAACAGAGTTAGGTTTGGGTTTATTTTGAGAGAGGAGCTTCCATTCATGTTTTGAGCAGTTCTGCTATGAGATTTTTGTGTGTGTGTTTGGTTTTTGGTTTGTTTTATTTATTGCTTTTGCCATGCAAACTGTATCTCATTCTGCTTTGGGCTTGCTGTCGCTGTGCCATTACAATTTTTAAGGATAGCCAGTAAGAGAAGGAGGATGGAAAAAGGAACAGGCATCACAAAGCAGTGTAGTGAGATATGAGATGATGAGAAGAGGTAGAGAGTGGGAGCACTGACGAGTGTGAGAGGCATTACAGACAAAATGAGTCTTGCAAGGAAGAAAAGCCAAGTGCAGGAGAGAGGAGGAGCAGGGGAGGAGGGAAGCACTGAGGGCTGTAAGGGCGGGTGATGATGGAGCTTAAAAAGCAAAACAAAAAAAAGTCTGGGAGGCAGATTTGGAGCCAGAGCCTCACGGGGGTGGGTGGGTTACACAGTCTTGTCTGTACAGCTGACAGGAGGCAAGGCAGCCTCCTGCCCACATCCCGGCTCAGTGACCTGCTGGTGCGGATTTCAGAGGGAAGCAGTCACTCCAGACACAGCAAGGGGAGAAGGGGGAGAGCACAGAGGAAGACTGAGGACATGAAAAGTTGCTCTTAGCAGCAAAAATCTCCTTTTTGTTGGATGCACATTTTGCATTCCTACACAAACAAGGGGCTATTGCTGGAACCCAGAGCGAGGCACCACCTGGTGTACTACAGAGCAGCTCAGCTTGTGACATTTCTGGAAAACACTGCCTTCAAATAACCTGCATTAATCATTTTCACACTGACCTCCTCACCTCGATTGATTAATTACATTTTCCTTCTCCTGTCCCTGTTTCCTCATAAAGTTGGTGCTCCTTCCAAGGTTAATTGAGACACTGACCTTCCCCATCTGCAGCTACTCAGCCAGGCCACGTTCAGAAGCGTTTTGCAGACTCAGCATTGACAAGGTGGCCCTTGGATGGCCACTGACCTGCTCAGCAGCCTGACAGCAGCCAGGAGCCTGCAGTGCACTGATAACTGCTCAGCTCTCCTGTCTAATCACCAGAACTGTGCTGTCAATGACACCAATTTCTGAATGGACTCAGGGCAGGACGGAGCAGGAACAACAGGAAATCAGTTATCAAAAACTACAATTGCACCTACCAGGCTGCTGCAGTCCAGAAAAGGCCTTGTTGGAAACAGAGCATTGTTAGTTTGCACGGAACAAGGTTGACTGTGAAGAAGTCTAGATGGTCAAATGTAGGTTACTGTTAAACAGAATGTTTTTGAGGGCTGGTGGCTCCTAGCTGTCCATTTTCATAGAACCACAGAATATTCTGAGTTGGAAGAGACACACAGAGATCATCCAGTCCAACTCCTGGCCCTGCACTGACACCCCAACAATCCCACCTTGTGCATCCCTGGGAGCGTAGTCCAAAGGCTCCTGGAGCTCCCAGGGGCCGTGCCCATTCCCTGGGGAGCCTGGTCAGTGCCCAGCACCCTCTGGGGGAAGAACCTTTCCCTGATACCCAGCCTAAAGCTTCCTGACACAGCTCCAGCCATTCCCTCAGGTTCTGTCCCTGGTCACCAGCGAGATCAGCTGGTGTTTTGTAAATCCCCTCATGGCAGGTCAGACTTGGAGAGGAGATGCCTCTCCCAGGACATGGAGAGTCCTGGCTGCTCTGGGAAAAGGTAGAAGGCAGCTGCTGTCGGGGTTCAGGATTCAGGCAGCGTTCATGAGGTTGAAGGAAAAGGAGGGTGCAAAGCAGCGAGTGCTGAGACACAACAGCTCTGAGCAGAGCTGTGGCAGCAGCTCAGGCTGTGTCCAGGCCTGAACATGCTGCCCTTTCCTTGCAGAAGTGGACGAGTGTGAGACTGGAGAGTCCTGCTGCTCCCAGTTCTGCATCAACTACGCGGGGGGCTACGAGTGCGCCTGCAAGGCGGGGTTCCAGCTCGGCACCGACGGCTGCTCCTGTGATGGTGAGTCTGAGTCAGGGAATGGTTTGGGCTTTAAGGGACCTTAGAGTGACCCCATTCCACCCCTGCCATAGGCAGGGACACCTTCCACTGTCCCAGGTTGCTCCAAGCCCTGTCCAACCTGGCCTTGGACACTTCCAGGGATGGGGCAGCCACATCTTCTCTGGGCAGCCAGGGCGTCACCACCCTCACAGGGAAGAATTTCCCTCTAATATCCAATCTAAACCTGCCCTCTGTTAGTTTACAGCCATTCCCACTTGTCCTGCGTCATTCCATGCCCTTGTCCAAAGTCCTTTGGTGACAGTGGCTGGGTCTAACTAATCACAGCCCAGGGTAGAAGAAATGCTGTCAAAGCCCTTGGCATGGCTTTGTGGGCACTGCCCTCCTGAGAGAGTCACTGACCCTGTGCCAGCTTTGCTGATAGGGTTTTACAAATGTGTAATTAAGACTTTGTGGGGCTGGGATACAAGAACAACCCAGCATCCAGCGTGGGGATGTGGGAGATGAGCCAGCAGAGAGGAACTTTCTCTCCTCTCTCCATGGACACTGTATCGATGTGTGTTAAACACTTCTTCCACAAAAGAAGAGCCCTCGAAATAACTGGAGGATCAACTGAGCTTAAAAGCTTAAAGCATCTGTTTTCACTCGAGACAAAAACATCAGTGAAATAATCTGCTCCCTGTTGCCCTGAAATGTTTTCATACCTCCAATACCAGAGAGAAATGGAGAGCCCCAAAACACATAAGAAAAATTGTGTTTTCTTATGTATAGAATAATTTGTCAGATGCAGCCAGGCACAGCACGGGCTCTCCAAGCAGAGGTGCTTGCTCCTAATCACCGTTTATGTCTGGATTTCCCAGATGTGGATGAATGTCGTCTGGAGAATGGCAACTGTGACCATTTCTGTGTGAATTCCCTGGGGTCGTACGAGTGCGCCTGTAAGGAGGGTTACAGGCTCGGGGAGAACAGATGGGCCTGCGTGGGTGAGTTATTCTTACAACTTGAGGGCCATTAGGCATTTCCCACTGATTTAAAAAGTGATTTTGGAACTGGGATTTTCGCAGATCCTGGGGTTTTGGGAGCCCAACTTGAGCCATCTCTGAACGTGGCCAGGGTAGGGCTACGTGCAGTGCGTGGATCCGAGTTCATCCTCCGGTAATGGGTTTTGCCAGAGATTAATGGGAGATGAACACTTAAATCCCCTGGACATGTTTGAAAACCTAAAGCTCCTGGTTTAGAAATAAATACTATTTTGACACATTTCTTGCACTGTTTGATGAAGTTTAACATCCTGTGGAAAAAAAAAAGGTAGCCAGATTCTGCTTTGATCAACCACGGCAAGTTTTCCATTAGTCAGTGACGTTATTCTGGGTTTCTGCCAGCATAACCACTCTAGAGCTTAGCAGAGCAACTCAATTTTATAACCAAGTTTAGCACCTGCTAAACCTTAAGCCAGAGTTTGATATACTAACCAACACCAAAAAGAAAGCCAGCTGATTTCCCATCATTTTAAGGCTCAAATTTTAATGTTTCTGAAAATAAATTGCACAGCCGGCCTCACTTTCTATTTGTCATCTCCAAAACGAGCAAGAGTAATGACCGTCATTAACTAAAAATAATCTCAAACTTCGAGTGAGGAAAATGAATCTCCTCATTTAATTTTGATTCTCCAGGAGCAGAGGTTTTTTCCAGAATGAAAGGAAGAGGAAAGATGGGGGGAGTTTCCTCCTCTTTTCNGGATAGCAGAAACTCTGTAAGTACAAATGAGGAAGTGCTTGGGCTGGGGCTGCTGGGCAGAGGTGTGACTGGAAAATCGAATGGCATTGTAATAATGAAAAAAGCTGTATAAGTGGAGGAAGGCTGAGGTGCTGCTGTGTTCGTGCCAGCCCTAGGTGCAGAGGAGGCGGATGCAGAGGAGGCAGCGGGGTTCGCCGGTGCCCCGGGGCTCACGTTCCGAGGGCCCCCCCAGCTGCTCCACTACGCGCTCGGGGCCCTGGCCGAGGATGGAGACCCCCGAGGAGAGCTCACCCTGGTGCACAGGGTCGGTGAGTGACCAGCGGGGCCCTGAGCCAAACTGGCGGCATCGTCTCAGGAAGAGGGTTTGGGGCTGGGCTGGCCGGGCTCGAGGGTCAGCAGGAGGGATGAGTGTTAATCCCGATTTCTGCCCGTCTTCGTGCCAGCAGGGATGAGCTGTTACCACGTGCCCCATCCCAAATGGGACAGGCTTGAGGAACTGGGAGGCTGCCTGGGTGTGTTGGGAGGGAGGCAGGGGAAAAGTGAGCAGCACAACAAGCAGTGGCTGGGAGGCTGCTGGGAAAATCTCATCATCCCAGGGGTGAGAGAATAGCAGGGGTTAGCTACTGCAGAGCACTAAATCCCTTGGGAAACACCTTTCTCCTGGAGCTGGGAGCATGAGTCCCTGTTTACAAACCCTTCTATAACAACTGGAAGCCTTTTGTTGAAGATATTTGTATTTTGTTTGTGGAAAAAACAATTCTCTGAAGGTTCAGGTTTCCCTTTGTGTGTGTTCTCCAGGAAAAGAACCAACCCATCCACGTATTGCTCAGCTCCCGTGGTGGCAAAGAGCACAGGAACACCCACTGTCACGGGAGTGGGTGCAGAGCAGCTTTGCACCTACGTGGGCTTTGCATGATTCAGTCTTTCCACCCGAAGGTGGAAACTTCACAACTTAATGAGTATTACGAGGTGAAACCCTGTGTTTGCTTTGTGCTGAGTGCTTATGGGTCACCAGGGAGGATTTCTTGTTTTTCCTCTGTGTGTCCTGTGATTTTTATATAAACTCTGATTACCCATCCGAGGACTGTGCCCTACAGGCAAAAATCAGGAGCTGGTGTTGACTTTAATAAAAAATTAACTTATTTTTATGAACGCAACTGTTAAGACCCTCCCAAATCACACAGCATCCAGCTGGACTCAACGACACCGATAACCAACTGGGAAACTGATAAATGAGATAACCACAGGCAAAATTATCAGGCCTAGAAACCACAATCAAATATTTATTGACCACTTTTTGCATGTTTTATTTATATTTAGTCACAGAAATTCAGATGTTATCAGTCATAGCTGAGCAGCTGCACTTTTTCTAAAGCTCAGGCTTTGCAGCATGCAGAGGTTTGTAGGGAAAGGTGATGGAGAAAAGGAACTTTTAATGGTTTAGTAAGTACTTTTGCCTTCCAAATAGTAATTTATTGCTTATACTTTCAGACATATTTTTGTTCTGCTATCTATATTATTTAAAAAGCCTACTTTAACAGTAAGCTGGTGCAACTAATTAAGTATTTTCTATAGCTTGAATGACTTTTTAATGTGAAAGCGTGATATTTTTAATGGTACTCCGTATTCTTCTTCTGAAGTATGAATTTGTACCCCGTTCCAAGTGGGAGCACTGGGATTCTGAATGTCCCTGAAAACTTGGGCATTTGTTCAGCTACAGAAAGGGAACAGTTGGGTGCTCAGACCTAGAGGAAATCTGGCCTCACGGAGAAAATTGTTGGTGAAAAACAACCAGCCTGTGACTTACTGTAGGCTGAAATAAGCTGCCAGCTCACTTTCAGGTGCTGTTCAAAATCCCCTTCCAAAAAGCCTCCAGCCACAGCCATAAAGCCTCGAAGGCTCTAAAGTGTGTGGATGGGATCTTCAATGTCACTGAAGTATTTTATCAGACAGTCACATTTATTTTCCAAGCCTGTCTCAATAGACCCCACAAAGAGAACATGAGGGTGCAAGGGATAAAAGGAGAGTGGGGAAGGAGAGGGAAAAAATGCATTTTCATGTAAGGTTTCCTATCTAAAACTCTCCGTATCCATGAAGAAAGAAAGGAAGTGATAAATACGTGTTTTGCTTTGTTTTCGTAGGATAACACTCAAACTGTGTGGTTAAAAATATCAATGAGCTGTGTTTAAGTAGCACCACATCCACTTATTGCAATAAAAGAACAGGGATAGCCTAGCAAGGAGAGAAGGCAAGTTCCGATAAATATTTCCAATTATATATGCAATCAAGCAAATTCACTTTTTTCTGAAGGCAAAACACTTACTTTTAAAAAGTAGCTTGAAGTGCTCTTTGCTGGAGAATGACAGCATTTAGGGGAATAAATTCCGGCTGAATACTTTTTACTTGGAGTCAAAGATGTGAAGAGGGAAATTCAGGAATGCCCATTTCGCCGCGCCTTTTGTACCGAACCGGCGCCGTTTGCGATAGGTGAGAGCTCGTGGAAGCGTTTTTGTCTGGCTGCTGACTCAGCCCCGTGTGTTTTTTCCCTGTCAGTGTGCCTGGGGGACACCTTTGGCCAGGACTGCAGCCTGAGCTGTGAGGATTGTCTGCACGGGGGCCGCTGCAACAGCGAGCGCAGCGGCTGCGTCTGCCCGCCCGGCTGGACTGGGCTCATCTGCAACCAGAGTGAGTGCTGGGGGCTTGCAGGGGGAACGATCCTCCTGCAGGGGCTCTGCAGGTGGGCAAGAGGAGTGACCTCTTGTGCTTTTTCAACTGTGCAAGAAGGGCACAGTTGTCTCATAATCAAATTTAGTGGGCTGGGGCACATTAAATAGGAATTGCAGGTGATGCCGTGGTACGCAGAGGTTCCTGCCCCCCAGCNGGTGAAATATTTTGTTCATTTCTATTCACTCTGCTGCTAACAGCTGCCAATGTTTGCCGGCCATGCTTCATTCCACAACTTTTCTCGGTGACTTCCAGAGGTCTGTCCCAGCAGTTGGTGTGACAGTCTGGGTGGACATGTGTACTAAACGAGTTTTTCCATTCTAGCATCCCAAGACATCGCCTTTTTAATTTTTTTCTTGTGTTTTCCGATTTTTTTCGCTTCTCATTCTTTTTATTATTAGCACCACTTTCTTGGAACAGTTGATTTTTTCATATTGGAAATCATGTTTTTCAGAATTCTCTTGCCAATTCAGTGCCCTTTATAATAGCTTTTCACTCTCCTTACTCCTGTTTCCTGGCAGAAGATGTTTCTGATTCAGAAGGATGTGTCAAAACCCATTGGAAAGAGAGATTTCTTGATGTGCTGTTCTTCATCTGCAGTTTGGCAAAACTTGTCTGCTGCTTGTCTGAGACATCATACAGCAGATTTCCTCTTTGAGATGGGTTCCTCCATTCCGTGGTGTGTGACATGATGGCCCATCATTCTCAGAAAGTCTTTGCTGTCACTGGTGAGACAAAGAGTCGATGAAAATTTATTACTTGACATCAGCAGACAGCAATCTTCAGGTTAATTGCCATCGAGATTGTTTAGGAGACGTCACACCGACAGAAATATAGAAAAATCAAGCAAGTGATTGAAACCAACAGTCTGCCCGTGGTTATTTTGGGAGACTGATGGTGGGTTTGGTTTGTAAACACTGGGGACAGCTAAGAGAATAGGAATGGGGAGGATTAAAATGATAATTTCCAGTCTGTCTAAGACAGTTCCAGCTATCAAGTTAGGATATTCTTCCTTCTGTTCCTGGTGCTGAGGTGGTTCAGGATAGATAATAAAAATTTCAAGGGAGTATCCAAATTCTGTAATTCATTTCATAAATAACAACATTTCTGATGTGTATTTGCAGTAGAGATCCATACGTCTAATCTAATGGAATTCACCTCTGGAATTTAAGGAACTTTAATGGGACTATGTTATTGAGCCAAACCTGCTGTCTGGTGAAGTCAGCATGGACAGTGATAAAGGCAATATCTAATCTGTATGAATTAGTCATATGTGATTGCTTTCACTCTTTTCTCTTGCTTTTCTAATATACAGCACAATTCATGGGTTTAGGGTAAGCGGGTTTAGGGGAAGCTAAAACAGTGGAGAAAACTGGAGCTAAATTTCTCTAATAATGCACCAAAGAAGCCGAATGGAAATTGATGTGAAATGTCAACTTTCTTAATGTACATTGATAAAATGTCAGTGAAGTCAGATGACTCCAGCAACTGTATTCACTCAGCCTGCTCAGGCTGCAAACAGCGGAGCGAGGCTTCGTCTCACACTTTGTTTTTTGCTGTTGTGGATCCATTGCCACCATGATCACCTGGGGAATTTCAGAAACTGCATTTGAAAAACACAACTTTATTTTCGTAATAGTATTTGGGAGAGAAAAAAGAATGTTTGAAATATTTATCTCCAAATATTCAAAGCTGTGTTCTGATGTTTAAGCTTTGGATCTGACAGGCAATGGTTTTTGAGCCCGTGCTTTGTGGGGAGGTTTGGACACATGACAGTACTTCCCAAAGCTTGGTTAATTCTGGTGTCCTTTGAAATACAAGTATCAGGTGGATGTGCATTGCCTTATAGAAGAATGTAACTTTGTTTGGAGCCTGCTCAACTGAAAGAACTCTCTCTTTGCTCAGTTCTCACAGAATCACAGAATCAGTTGGTCTGGAAAAGACCTTTGAGATCGAGTCCAACCTATGACCCAACACTTCCTTCTTAGCCAGACCATGGCACTGAGTGCCACATCCAGTCTTTCCTTAAACACCTCCAGGGACAGTGACTCCATCACCTCCCTGGGCAGCCCCTTCCAGTGCCCAATGACTCTTTCTGTGAAGAAATTCCTCCCGATGTCCCACCTAAACCAGCTGTGGCAACTTAAGGCTGTGTCCTCTTGTCCTGTCACTGGTTTCCTGGGAGAGGAGACCGGCCTCCACCTGGCTACAGCCTCCTGTCAGGGACTTGTAGAGTGGTGAGGTCTCCCCTGAGCCTCCTCTTCTCCAGGCTGAACACCCCCAGCTCCCTCAGCTGCTCCTCACAGGACTTGTCCCAGACCCTTCCTCAGCCTTGTTTTGCCTCCCGTCCAGCAGAGGGGAAGGATTTCCTGGTGTGTTCACCCTCCCTGCTCTCTCCACAGCCTGTCCCCCTGGGATGTTTGGCCGAGGATGTGCCGGTGTCTGCAAGTGCCAGAACGGAGGCTCGTGTGACCCGGGCACGGGGCAGTGCCTCTGCCCGCCCGGTGTGCTGGGCCGGCTCTGCGAGGATGGTACGGCTTCATCCTCCCTCAGTCTCCCCACCTGTCCCCCCTTGTTCCTTTATTTTAAATAATGTGCAAAACAGAGGGTGAGAAAAAGCTGGTGGCTGCTGAGGCTGCGCAGAGCCCCAGGTCAGCCACAAACCCCTCTGGAGCTGGGCTTTGAGCAGTAGCCGCTGATGCGTCTCTGTGTTTGTGCACTCCCAAGGCTGCCCGAAAGGTTTCTTTGGGAAGAGCTGCAACAAACCATGCAACTGTGCCAACAAGGGCCACTGCCACAGGCTGTACGGGGCCTGCCTGTGTGACCCCGGGCTCTACGGCCGCTTCTGCCACCTCAGTAAGTGCCCGGCGCTTTCCGGATCTGTTCAACGCGTGCACAACGGAACAGCCTTGGAAAGACTCCACATCTTGTAAAGGGGGCTGGCAAAAGGGAAGGAGAGTGACCTTTTACACAGGACAAGGAAAAACACATTTACTAAGAGTAGGGATTTAGCTTAGGTGTTAGAAAGAGGTTGTTTGCTGTGAGGGTGGGGAGGCCCTGGCTCAGGTTGCCCAGAGAAGATGTGGCTGCCCCTGGATCCCTGGAAGTGTCCAAGGCCAGGTTGGACAGGGCTTGGAGCAACCTGGGACAGTGAAAGGTGTCCCTGCACATGGCAGGAGGGTGGAATTAGATGATCTTTAAGGCCCCTTCCAGCTCAAACCATTTTATGATAAAATTAGCAAGACTTTGGGTTCTACAGTGGCCTGGGAGTAGTAGGAGGACAGGACATTTGATTTGTGTCAGGAAGCCCCAGAAGCTTCATTAATCTTTCCCTCTACTGATTAATCTTTGCCAAAAGGACTGAGATTTACTGATGCTCAGAGGTGAGATCTACAGATGGGGCTGGGATGGGGTGAACAGGTTAACATTAAGGTTATTCCTTAGGTTAGAGTCTGGTTGGAGCTGGTTAGTGGACGCTGATGAGGTTGGAGCGGGAGCTGAGGAGCAGAGCTTGCTGGGGCAGCAAGATGAGGCTCAGACATTAGATGGAATGGAAAGAATTAAAACCAAACCTTTGCAAAATAGGTGATAGAGTTCCTTTGTACTTACAGGTTTTGTTTGTAAAATCTGTACAGGATTGAAAATCTTTTGTGTTTTGTTTGGGGTTTTATTATGAAAGCTTTTGTCGTGGAGCTCATCCAAGTATTTTTCCATTCAGAAAATTAGCAGCGTTTGCTTTTAAATCTTTCTGGTTCTTGCATTCACCACGAAATGCTTGACATGAAGTGAATGACCTAACACAGGAATCATGTAAACTCTTCTTTTACCCACCCACACGTGAACAGGCAGTGCCATAGGAACGGGGATGTACTTTCTGAACGTGAAACGAAGGTTTTGCTTCCTGCAGCTGTTGCATTCTGCAGCAGTGTGCAATTTCAGCCAGCTCCTGCATAATTCCAGAGCTAATACTTCCTTTTCCCCTGGCTGCAGCCTGTCCCAGGTGGGCGTTCGGCGCGGGCTGCTCCGAGGAGTGTCAGTGTGTGAAGGAGCACACGCTGGAGTGCAGCCCCAGGAACGGCTCCTGCACCTGCAGGCCTGGATATCACGGCAAAAAGTGTCAAAAAGGTATCACACACAGCCAGGTTCCCCACATCTGCTTAGTCCTTTGTCCAAGTAATTTCTCATTCTTCCACCCATCTGCTTTGTTTGGCTGCTGCTACTCATGTATTCGTATCCTACTCGTGATTTTGTGGGGTTTTAACCCTGCTAGCTCAGGGTTACAGGGACGTCAAGGGGAATAGAGCTTAAGAATGCAGGAGTTTTAGCCTGATCAAATGACTACAGAAATCCAGAAGCCAAATTCTAATACAACCCTAAATAAAGAAGATTGTGTGAGTTTTCATTTTTGTTCTGTGCTTTTTCCCACAGACATGTGGGAAATAAGTGGCAAAATCTGTGTTTTAAGGCAGCGGGGTGATTGGTAAACAGGTTCAGTAATGCTGCTTTTCCTTCAGATTTGCTGCTCTTTGAATTCAGCTTACTCTTTGTAGTTTTTGGGGGTAGTTCAAAGAGAATGGTATCCCACATTCATGTTTGCATGTCTCAGTAGCCCTTTCCAGACAGCGGTGGAGCAACACTGCAAAGATTCTCCCTTCAGATTTTACTCTGGGCAGACAGGAATATGTTGGAATTATGGCACTAGTTCAGGTGGGTTTGGGGGAGAACGATAGTGGACAGTATTTAATATTTTTATCATTCTTGGTGAAGGGCTCAGTTCTGGCAGGGAGCATCCCTTGCCCAGCACTGGCTTTGCACCAAGGCAGAGAGCAGCAGAACTGATGGACACAGAAGAAGAGAATTCTGTAATGTATTTAATTGAATAAATCCTCAAGTATTCTAATTGAATAACTCCTTAAGCATTCTGCCACTCTGTTCCTGGGTTATATTTAAGCAGCAACCTCTTTGAAATGTAAGTGTTTATTAAGTATTTACACTTTGTTAACAACACCTCCAAAATGTACATTATAATATATTCTCTGCAAATTTCTGCTAAATTATTTTCTGATTTTTGTCCGGTTTTCTTAAATCTTCCATTTTCTTATACACATTCTGTGTCTGCTTCCATTTCCAGAGTGCACACCAGGGTTTTATGGGGCTGGTTGCAAACTAAAGTGCAGCTGTCCTCCTGATGTGCCATGTGATCCTGAGACAGGAGCCTGCAAACATCCGTGTCCACCTGGGTTCCATGGAGAAAAATGCCATTTGTGTAGGTACTCACTGCATGTTTCCCTGGGAGGCACGCTTTGGATGGGAAAGCTTATTCAGGAAACTTAGGTTCAGATATAGAAGTTGCAAATAAAAGGGTACATTTGTTGTTAATGTGAGTTGGCAGTTCCCCACTGAAACCAAACTGGTGTTCAGAGCCTGGCAAATGCTGTCTTTCTCTCTCTGCTTGCAAAGGTCGAGGCACAAGGCTGAGATCTCTACCCAAACTAACATTTGTCCAGGTAACAGCAGCTGCTTTTAAAGCTTCAGGCACAGATTTCCAGGGCTCTGTTGCAGTTGGTTACAGAGCACCAATTGCTGAGACACTAACGCTAACATTGATCACTTCTACCAGCACAACTCAGTTTAAAATTGGTAGTCGTGGTGCCTCCTAATGTCTTCAAAATGCTTCTAACCACGACTTTGGGGTTTTTTTGTCCAGCTTGTCAGCCTGGCAGCTTCGGGATGGGCTGCAGGCAGAGGTGCAGCTGTGGAGGAGCTCCATGTGATCCGAAGACAGGGCAGTGTGTTTGCCCAGCTGGGAAGACTGGTGCTACGTGTGAGCAAGGTGTGTGAGGTGTTGGACCAGGGTAGTGAGTGCCTGGCTGTGGAAGATGTGATAAGAAGTGGAATTTTGCTGTTTCTCAAACCGATAAACAGACAAACAGTGATGGGAATTGGGAGAGAGCCTTTGGTGTCTCTTTAACTGTGTTCCTGTGTGCTGCAGTTTGCTGGCAGGGCCGACAGGGCTGTGGGTCTGCAGAGATAATGTAACAATCCAGCTCAGTTTTACTATTATTTTTAAATTCTTCAGGGTAACAGCAGAAATCTATAACTGTCTTGAAATAGAAAATAGCTCTGGTTACGCCTGATGTGCTTCTTCTCCAGATTGCCCTGAAGGCCAGTGGGGACCAGACTGCCAGAACTCCTGCGAGCCCTGCGCCAACGGGGGACAGTGCAACAGGGAAACTGGAGCCTGTGACTGTCCCCCTGGCTACACTGGGCCATCCTGCTCTGACAGTAAGTCCTTGCATCAGCCTTCCCCGTGAAAAGAAAGTCAGATTGAAAAGCCAGGCTGTGGTTTGATTTCTGCCTTCTTACTTTTTTTGTGAGATAAAACATGCTGATCCAAGATTAAGTGCCCTTCATCTCCAGGAGTTCCCCAGGTTGGATTTGACATTATTTGTGGGAGGGAGGTTGCAGACAAATGCACATGATCAGCTAAACTGCATCCCAAATGGATGTTATCATTAAACCTAATTTATGGCAATCTGTACTTAGAAATACAGTGTTTAATAGCCACAACACTGGTGGTGTAATCCTGGCTGTTTGGCAAGAGGTGTGACCAGCTGGCCCGCATGGCATCCCCTCCTGAGTTATGTTTGCAGCAGCACTCCTCGGTGTAGGTCATTTAGGATGAAATAATACTGAAGATGAAGGAGCAGCATCAGTGCTATCCCTGCAGCCAGAGGCCATGGGAATACGCTCAGGCAGCTGTTCTGTGCTGCTCTTCAGCCTCTGGGTGTTAAAAAGGCTGCTTGAGTGTGGCTGTTGTGCTGCACAGGCTCTCAGGGACAGCCCTGCTCTGTGCGAGACCTCGGTGGTGGCACATTTGTAATTCTTGTGGCTTTTGAGGAAGGTTTACTCAGCACCTTTTCCTCCTTTGAGCCAGCCTGATGCCCAGGAGTACCCAAAAGTCGCTCAAGCTGTTCCCAAGTCCTAGGACTGGGCCTTGGATACCCAGGGTGCAGATCCCAGACATTCCTTTCACGTTGCCATTTTGACTCCTGGCTTCAGCTAAAGCCTGTTGCTGTCTGCTTGGGAAGATCATCCTGTGCCTGAGCTGTGACCCAGGTGAAGTCACAGCCTGTCTCTGCTTGCAGCCTGCCCTGCTGGGCACTATGGAGCCAGCTGCCTGTTGCTGTGCAGCTGTGGCAGCAGAGCTCAGTGCCACCACGTCACCGGGGAGTGCTCGTGTCCCCCGGGCTGGAGCGGCCACGACTGCAAACACCGTAAGTCAGGGCAGCTCCCAGGGACGGCGTGTGGAGGAACCAGCTCTGTTTGCTCTTAGTTTATTACAGTTTTTTAATATAGTTTTGCTAATCTTATTGCTTCTGAAATGGCGTGTTTGTGGGTTTGCACAGCCTGGGTGGTTATAATCCTTAATTATCCGGGTTCAAAGCATTGAAATAGATGGCTGATGAAGCGCAAAGTATTGATATAAGCTCTTATTTCAACACTATGGATCCCTTTGCCCAATACCATCTGTCCTGTCAGCGTTTTGACTGACAGACAGTTTTGTTTTTCATTTTCAGTGCAGATTAGTTTTGAGATTAATTCTCCATTTCTCATTTTGTTTGGGGGAGATTTATTCAACAAGTGAGTGGCATGTAGAGTCGTGTGTCTAAAGGTCACTTTTTAACTTGGGAATACGAATGCTGTGAGAAATTCTGTTCTCTGGAAGAGCAGAGCATCCTTCTGTTGACTTTAGCATCGCTCTCCATATTGGTGGCAATGTGAGAGAGTAGATTTGCCCTTTTTGGATGGCACCATATAAATGTGAAGCCATCCTGCTTGATTCCTTCCTTTTCCTGTGACAGATCTCTTCTGCTTGATTCATTGTGACGCCTCTTGGAAAAAGCCAACAGAAGACACACCTCTTTCTAAACTTGGTCTTAAACACATAAAATCATTTAATTGGCAGTGTTGACAGTTTTGCACCTGACTTCTCAGGCTCGGAATGGAAGAAAACTCTGGGAAAATCTGAAGTTTCCACCAATATGCATATTTTAAAAATCAAACCAGTTGGTAGTGTAGAGACGCTGAGATGGCTTTTCACAACTCCCTGGGCTGTCTAGAGAATTGAGAGACCATGACAAAGGAAAGCTTTTATTTCTATTCAGCATAAGATCTGAGAAAAATTGTTTTGCAGCGGTATCTCTGTAAGGCAGCTCTTCCAGCTTTTGCAGACCAGGCATTAAACAGATTCCCAGCTCCAAAACCAGGTTTCTGATGCCCTAATTGGCACTTTCATCTTCATCCTTACTCGAAAGAAAAGAGATGCTCTGGTACATTGTTGTAATTGTGTCAGTGCCACGTGATTTTTGGGTGAAAGCAGTAAGTTGCTTTAGCAAACATCGTGAGATTCCTCTGTGTCTATGTCGCATTTCCCAGTATTTTGGGGAAAGCATGGAGGGTGCTCCCAAACCTATCTGATTGGGCCCATTAACTATTCTGGTTATGTAGATTTTCACTGAGTGAGTCAATAGCTGATATTTTATTTCCATGAAATTACAGATCTGTGACTGATGGGTATGGATTGACTATGAATTATTAGTTTTATGTGGATGGGATAATAGCCGCCTACGCCCAGCCGAAACAGATGAGCAAAAATGATCTTTATTTCTACGATTTGCACCCAGGCTGCAGCTGGGAGTTTATCCCAGAGCTCCTGTACCATTCTGTGTGTTTTGCATTCTCTCATTTAGAAGTGCAGCAGGGTTTGGGGGTGGTGCTGGATGTGAATCCGCTTTTCCATGGCAGCCTGCAGCAGCGGCCGCTGGGGCCGGGGCTGCGAGAACTCCTGCGCCTGCGACGGCAGCGACGGCGGCTGCGACCCCGCCACGGGCGCCTGCTCCTGCGAGCCGGGATTCACCGGGGAGCGCTGCCAGCTCAGTAAGTGCCCACTGCCCCCAGCACGTGCCGTTTCCAAAACCCAAATCGTGTTTTCCCGATCATTCCCTGCAGGAACGCTCCCGCGCTGTTCCGCCCCCGCTCTGCCCTGGTGCGGCGCTCTCGGGTTTCACTAGGGTTAGGTGCTTTCACTAATTTGATTTCCAGAAAAGGTATTTTCAGGCTTGTTTTGGGCCCAGCAGCTATTTCTAATGTTAGGACCTCGGGTTGGGGTTAGGATTGATGTCTCTTTGGGTTGTGGTGTAAGAGTTTCTATATTGGTTTTATTAATTCGGTTTTAGGGCTGCGCTATTCTTTCACAAATCTCTGTTTAAGGTCAGGGATATAGAAATACTCCACATGTAGATAACAGAAGAAAAACCAAGAAGTTTTGGAGTCCTGTATTTATTAATAACAAAAATGTGCAATGGTCTTATCAGAGGCCCATGACCCTCACCTTGACATTCACCTCTAACTGAGGTCAATAGCAGATGCTTCAAGCATATGAAAACAGGCTCATAGATAATTCCTGATCTGTCTCCCCAGGTTTCATCAATTTGTCATTCAGGAGCTTCTTGAGACAGAAGCAATATCTCTGTATTTAATACAGCTTGATTTTTTTTTTTCCCAATTAATGTGCCTATTTTCTTTTTCATTTCATGCAAGCATTTGGAATCCACTTCATCTTGTGGCAGTAAGTTGCATAGTTAAGCTGCTATTATTATTATTATTATTGATTATATTGATGCTGTTAAATAAAATAAACATTTTATCTACTAGTTTAACAATCTTACAGTAGCACAGATGTAGCTACCAGAGTCTCAGTAGCGTGGGCAGGATTAACTGCTGGTGTCACACAGAAATGTCAAAACAATTAATCTGGAACCGTGACCTAAGACAAGAAAGCCTGGAAAGTTGATCTTGCAGCCCTTGTTGCTGTTGGCACAGAGGGAATGGAAGGACAATGTGTGGGGAGGACCAGCTCCCAGAGAAAGAGCTGCCAGCTCCGCTTCTCTGTCGCTCTTGATCTCTCTCAAAATAGCATCTCTGCAGACAGAGAGTAGCCAAATAGCTGCTTGTAATCTTCGCTGGGAAGGGAATCAGTGGAGCCATCACCACTGACAAAACATCTGGCAGTCCCTAAAGTTCTTTCTGTGGGTTTTCTGTTTTATTTGGTCTGCTTTTTACCCTCTTTTGTGTGTGTCTGTATATAGGTATAAAAATGCACATATATATGTATGTGTGTGTGTATGTGTGCAAGATTATGAAAACCATAATTCTTCCCATAATTTTATGTTGCCTTGGAGGTGAAATCTTCACTATCCCTGGATATCTCTGCTCCCAAGGCATCCCTGTCCTCTCGCTGCAGGTTGGGCTCCTTCCCTTGGCAGGAGCTCAGGTTCTCTGGCAGGGTGGCTGGATCCTGACACGCATCACCGCAGCCTGTGCCTGCTCGAGCAGGGGCAGATTCTCTGTGCTGTGGACTGTGAAATCATTTGTGAAGTGCTCTGACCCTTTGCCATCACCTTGAAAAGCCTCAGCTCCGGGCTAAGCACCGTGGGTCTGAAGGAAGCTCTGCTGAGAGCCCCACACCTCTTGCTGCACTGCAACACCATTTCCCTTGCACAGCTTCTCTGCCTCAAGTTTCAGCTGAACAGGAAACATGGAGAAGGACCAAGCTTTTAAGGCACAAGTGCACTTCTGTGTGTTTCTCTGTTCAACAGTGACCTGCAGCTTTGGCAGGAGGAAGGGATGCAAACAGGGGGACTGAATTTCAGCTGTAAGTGCAAAAAGGAAGATTCTAGCATATTCACATTTAAACAACGTCCCGGTTTTTGACTCTTTGAAAGCGAAGAAATACTGAAAGTACCTTGCTGTTCTCCTGTCTGCCATCCCAACTTCTCTCTAAGACACACGGAGTCTCTAAGCTGCAGGAGCACCTGAATTCACGCCAGCTCCCATCACTGCCCACCCACAGCACCAAACAGACAATGCCAAACCCACCCCTCCATTCCAGACATGGAGTTGTCTTTGAGGACCCTTATTTTCTGGTCTCTCTGATTCTTTCCAGGTTGCCTGAAAATCACTTCGTTGGTGTTAATGCTAAGGTCATGCATTTCTAGAAGAGATCTGGCAATAATCTCCACAACTGATTTAGAGGGTTGTTCACAAGACCTTCAAACATGAGTAGAGGCCCTGTAATATTGTGTTCAGCCAAGTATATCTCTGTGTTTCAGCCTGTCCAAAATACCTAATGTGAATTAGGCAACTGGCCCTGTTCTTAATTGATTTTTCTATAATCCTGGAAGAAATTATTTTCATTCTCAAATGTTTTCTTTCTTCTGATGGCGAGTACCATGCAAATCTTTTAAAACTCCTCACATTAACTGCTGTGGAAATGTAATTGTTAATCTGTCCCCCAGATGTAATGTTTTCGCTTGAATTTTTCAAAGCAGAGCATGAAAGTAAAGTGTGCAGCATTCAGTTTGGAGTTTTGTGAAGGCAACCTACACATTTCATATTCTCTCCAGCTTTCTGGGGAAAGCGGATTTGCAGGAAAACAGAAGAGTTTCTCCCCTCCCAGCTGATGAAGTCCCAGAGGAGATGTGCACATAAGCAACTCCATACCAGTGGGCAAAGTGTCATCGGGCAGAACCTGTGAAGTCTCAGAGTTTGCAATTGAAGGATGTTAGTTTTCTGTGCAGAATTTAGTTTTCCAGCACTCTGGAATTTTTCTAAAATAGATCTTAAATGTAGCCCAACTTACCTCAAGGACCTCAAGGGGAACACTCAAATCTTAGTTTTAAGCCATTACCATTACGCCTTGAGTCTTCTTTTGGAAATAGTCAGATTTCCCATGTATCTAAAAATTCCCCATTGATCCCTGCTCTGCCCTGGCATTAACCCATCATCTGGTTGTGATTCCTGTGCTGCAGGGTGCCCCGAGGGGAGCTTCGGCCCGAGCTGTGAGTCCAGCTGTCAGTGCCAGAACGGAGCTGCCTGCGACCACGTCAGCGGAGCCTGCACTTGCACGGCGGGCTGGACAGGAACCTTTTGTGAAAGAGGTACTGCTGCTCCTCCTGGTCCCTTTTGGATTCATCTAG
>VZRN01006000.1:9512-114723 GCA_013397935.1 Dasyornis broadbenti | reverse complement strand
TTAATTCAGAGAGCTGGTTTTATAATTTACAGTGTTGGATCTAAATGAACCACTGAACTTACTTGGAAGCCGATACTGAAATACGAATTCCCATCCTAACCCAGCAAAGCATCTTGCTGGGTGCCAAATGTTGGGCAAAAATTAGATGTATGCTTAGGGCTTCTGCTGTATCACATCTTTACGAAGACTCTTGTTAAGCAGAGCCCCACTGTTTGAGCACTGAGCAGGGAGATGCTGGCTCAGCCCTACGCTTGCTTGTTGCTAGTGTCTCCCTGAAGCGATTTAGAGAAAAACACGGATGTGTGCATCATCCCAGTGGAACTCTTCAAGAGCAGATACACTTTTAAATTAAATAAACCCAACAGATCATCTTCTATTGCCTAGTCACTTGGTGAAGTGTTGGACGGGTGGGGCTGGATTCCTTAGCTACGTTATGGTGAGTCAGTCTCTGTGGCATTATCGCAGAGGTTGCTGCCCTGCTGCATCGTTTTGCAGATTGTAAAAAACACAAGAGAAACAGCACAGAGCAATTCAGGCACTGTGAAAGTTAAGTGTAGGTGATTGAAGATTCTGCAAATGATGTTACTTGAGCCAAAGTCACAACTATTTTGCATAGAAAGCAGCTTTATCAGCCAGTTTCAGCAGCGAGGATGAAGTGGCAGCACTCGCAGGCAGCTGCTGCCCTCTCATGGGAAGGGAGATGCTCCACAGCCTGCCCAGGAATGTAGCAAAGCCCCCACTGACTGGAGTTGTTTCCCTCTCATTCTTACCATGGACTATAATTCAAAATAAACATTCTTTTCAAGGTTCTGCTGCAAATTGCACCTTGCAGTTCGTGGTATCTCCACTACATCCCTTTTTAATATAATGTAGCTGAAATCTGTTTTCATAAACCTACCCTGTTTTTTAAAAATTATTATATTTCTAATGGACCAAAAACCAAGGCAGTTATCTGTGTTGTTGTATAAATCTCTTCATTCCAGCAGGAATTATAGTGGGACCAAAGAGGCTAAACATCCTTTGCCAAAATAGGTGTGAGGAATATGGAGAACACTGGGTGATGTCTGTTGAGGAAAAAAAATACAACTCTCAGCTTCCAAATCAGTCATGTTGGACATTTTAATCTTTTTTAATTCATGGAAGAAGAATGTGGAGGGGATAGCGAAATCTAACACTTTTTAAAACACCGTTTCCTGCGTGTTTTCTCTGAAGAAGGCAGAGTGTTTGCTCTGAGCTGACCTGGGCTACCTTCTAACTTAGAAAGTTTCAACCAGAACAGTTTGGCAGCTTCCAAAAGACGCCGAGGGAGGAAAACACGTGGGTGGTTTGCCCTTGGTAGAACCTTCTTGGCACCTTGTCTGGGAGGAGCTGCAGCGCTTCTGTTTGGAGTGACTGGGAGACTGGCAGGGTTTCCTTCTGGCAGGGATGTGCTTTTTGCCGTCCTCTTGGCAATCCACCCACGTTGGCCAGGCTCTGTGCCTTGCAGGCAGAAATTCGCATCAAGCCCTGGCGCTGCAGAGTTGCCTTGGACTTCAGACATTCTGCTGATGCCTCAGCCCGTGGCTGGGAGGGGCTTCTCCATCATCACAGAAATGCTGAAAGGGAGATTTTTGCAGCCTTCCGAGTTCAAAGTCCTAGGAGAAGACAGTCCCTTACAAAATCTGAGTTTGATTAATATTAATAATTAATATCACCCCTGCTCAGTGAGGGTGTTTGAACCTGCACTCGTTGCTTTTGGTGTTTTGCACTGTGGCAGCACAGGATCCGGATTCAAGCTGAGACTGCAGAAATCCCAAAATTTGCCTTTGGAGTTTTGGTTTTCATTTTGGGAAGATTTCTTCCCATTTTGGTGGGAAGCAAATGCTGCTGCTTCTTTTCATTAATTTGCTGCCCTCAGTATGAAGTAGGGCTTCATGGGTCTGTGTGCCAGCCCCTGCTGCAAAACACCACTTCAGTGACCACTTCCCTTCCAAGTTTATTTGCTGCAAATTTCCATAATCTCTTATTAATATTTATTAGAATTGTTAATGTAATCTTAGTCCTTGCTAAGTCTCAGCCTATATTTATCACCTGTCAGTGATACAGATAACAACCAAAGCCACACCATCATCATCACCATCCACCGGCGTGGGCAGTTTCCAAGCTCACCCATAGCAGGAGATACTTTCACTCCAGGGCTGGTGTTTCATGAGACCTTGCTGTGAATTATTCAGGAGCTGACTGAACCTCTGTGCTCTGAGCCACAGGATGCTGACAAAAGACCTCACACTCTTCAAAGTACTTTTTGTCCGTCCATCAGCATCTCAGTTCTGCTCTGCCCTGAGCCACCTTTGATCAGCTGCTCTTCATCTGGTATCACTCAGTGGTACTGCTGCCTCTGCAGTTGCGCTGTGGTCACATGTAATAGTGATGGGTAAGAATAAAGCTATCAAGACACTTTCTGAAAGGAAATTAGACGTTTCTGAAGGTGGTACATGCCTGCTCCGTCTTTCAGCCCTGCTCAGTGCTTTGTGAAAATGAACCTTGTGAATCTTGTGACTCTTTCAAAGGGGTTTCAAAAGCGGCAAAACCGTTTCAGTTGCAAAGTAGGTAACGATTGCAAATAGGGCTGAAAACAAATCATCTACAAAGAAATTATTTCAGTCTGTGAGAGCAATCTAGGAAAGGCTTCCTTTGAATTTTCTTGAAAGTAGCAAGTGATACAAGCAGAACACTGATGAAATAATGTATGTTTCTTCACAAGGTCTCACATTACCAAAGGAAAATGAATCATTTTTGGTGGATGCTGCTGGCAGTGCTGAGACAGCTTCCGTATCTGAGGGGAGAATGTTACGTGCTTGGGCAGAAGGTACCAGAGGGACACGGGAAGTTCTGGCTGTTCCTGAACTGGAGCAGCAGTTAATGCCTCTGCATTCCTGAGCTCTGCAAAGGCAGGGGGCACAGCAAAGGTGCCTTTGTAAAAACCCTTTCTGTCCTGTTCGAGCACAGGTAACCTAAGCATCATCTTCTCCTGAAAAGATGCTTCTGTATTCACCCACTGCTGCGGGGCTGTGGTTGCAATGCAATTCCAGTTAAACAGGCAAGGCAAAAAAACCTGAATGAAAAAATCCCAACCAAACCCAGTCTTTTTTGTGATAAATAGATAAATGTATCCATGCTTGCTCCAACTAAATGCACAGATTTGCCAAGCAGGGAGCCTGAGCTGTGGGCTCCTTGCAAACCCAGAGGAACCCAGGTGTGCCTGCGTTCCCCAGCCACACTCAGCTCTGTTACAGATGTGCTGAGTGAGCTGGGACGCCCTGCCCTGAACCAGGGCTGCTCCACGCCTGTTTGGGAAGGCAATTGTTATAACTGATTTAACTCTGTGAAGTGCTGAGCATCTGCTGCTCCTGCTTTGAAGGTTGTGATTGCCCTCCCCACAATGTAAGTTTGTAATTCCCTTCCCTGCTGCTCTCTGCTGTGTGCTGGATGGCCCAAGCCTTGTGCCCAGTTTTGGGATCAGGCTGACAGAAGAATTATCCAGTTCACTGGTTCATCTGTCTGAATATCCCAAAATGCCAGACAATTAGTCCACTAACTGGAGGCAGCAGGAGTCTCAGACCATTCCTACAGTATATTTATTAATTGATGCATTAATAACAGCAACGTATCATCCTTGTGGAGCATGAAACTTGGCTTTTGCATCGGAACTGCTGTGGGATCAGCACTGGCAGAGGATGGACAGAGCAGACCCTTCCCTTGGGATTTCAGCAGTTAATCATTCCCATGAGATAGCCCAGCAAGATTGCTGTTTTGCTGAGATAAAAGGGGAAACTGAGCACGCTGCATGTCGCGGAATAGCTGACAAGGCTGAGCAGCCCCTGTGTTAGAGAACTTCACCAGCCTTTGAAGTCACCGAGGGTTCAGCAGGAGGAGCCCATCCTTGTGCTGTGCCATCCATGGATGGCAGGTGATCTTTGAGGTCCCTTTCAACCTGAACCATTCTTTGATGACACCGGTGTTGTTCTGACCTGGAAGAGAGCTGTGGATTCAGCGTGGGGGGTAGTTGGTCACTGTATCTGATGATAATTGTCATAAGGCTCTCTTGGCAATCCAGCCATTCTGATTTCGTGGTGGAAGTGTGAGGATTGGATTTTAAATACAAGTTTGTGTTGAACAAGGAGGACAAAGAGATAAGTTTTACTGAACTATTGCTTATTTCCTGAGCACCATCACTCCTGAGATTGATTCAGGGATTCTGTGGAAAGAATGTTGTATATTTATAAATTTGTTTTTACTTAGTGTAACATAATGCACTGTACTGTGTGACATAATAGATGTACTTATATAATCTAAACATACGGGTTAAATTAAGGCTACATAGAGAATATATTTTTAAACCCTGCATAGCAGCCTTAGTGTTCTTGTAACGCAGCATTTGGGGTATGATGTGTTCCACTGACAAGCACTGGTCCTTATTTTCACTGCTGTCAGCACTGGTACAGATAAAAATTGAATCCATGGGGCTGCTCTTCCTTACATCTCCCAGATGTAGGTACTGAGCTCCTTTGGTTCCCTGGGGTTGTTTCCCTACATTTAATTTGTCTTGGTTTTCTCATGCACTTGGCCAGTTTTTCTTTTCAGCACTGAACTGCAACCACTGTGGCTTAGGTTCACTGTTAAAGAATCTTTAGAAAAGTGTCAGGACAGTAAATGGGAGCAGAAGTTTCACATTTCCAGAGGGCGGGAGGTCAGTAGGGATGGCTCTGGAGTCTTGCTTTATGTTGAATTGTTTCCTCTGTCCATTACAGAGGCACAAGTAACAGCCTTGTGAACCCAGCTCCATTCTCTCTGTTGTTTTATGGCTTTTCAATATTCTCAGCCGTGTTCTCCTGTGCAGAAATGTGTTGCTTGTGTAGAAGGGGTCACATTTTTTCCGAGATGCATGCAGCAGAACTGGGCAGGCTTAACCCTTGAAGCAGCTTCAGTTCTTAAGCGTCTGTGGAAAGACAAGGTGGAGTTTATACAAAAAAAAAAAGAAGGCAGGAACTGTGCTAAGAAGGAATGTTTTGCATTTCCAGCTTGTCCGGACGGATTCTTTGGGATTGACTGCCACCAGGTGTGCAAGTGCAAGAATGCTGCTGGCTGTGACCACGTGCTGGGCTCCTGCCGCTGCCTGCCGGGCTGGCTGGGGGACACCTGCGAGCAGCGTACGTACACCCCGCTCCCGAAGCCCCAAACCTCCTCTGGGAATCCTGCAGAGTGCCCTGCCAGGCTCCAGCTTTAGATGGGTCACGTTCCTTCCCAAAGGTGCCAAAAAAAGGCAACACTTTTCGGTGGCTGTGTTAAATCATCGGCTCGTTTTTATTTTTTAACTTGTCAAACATAAGCATCAGGTTTTAAATAGCAGAGCTGTCTCCTGCCATATGACAACTCTCTGCGTTTTATTTTTGTGTGGCATTAAGAGATTAAATGTTGTGTATGAGTTTCTGGTGTATCTCCTCTAATTATCCATTATAAAGTGACAGATTATAAATGCACAAGGTGAAGAAATCAGAGCTGGGACTGTTTTGTTACTTGAGAATGACAAAATAGTTTTTTAAACTAATTATTAGAAGAGTTATTTGTTTTAAAATAAATGTCAGCTTCCTAGATGTTCACAAGCATGGATTTTCCCACAATTTTTAAGCTAGTAAGGTGCTTATGTGTATACATTTATAAAATTCTGAGAAATTTTTCATGGGAAAATTAGGTTATTTTCTTCAGCTCCATTACATATGGATATCAGTGAGCCTATTTACAAAGTTTAGCAAATAAGTGGGGGTTTTTAAGTTTTTCAGGTTGTAGCTTCTCAACTTCCTTGTTTTCCTTTAGGATGATGTCATGGTCTAAACTTCCTTTTGAAAATACGAGTGCTGTCTGCAGGACTGGGGTGTAGAGCTGGGCTCCAGGGCAGCTTCACAATGAGCCAACTCCGTTAGGGAGCACTTCTTAAATCCATAGGTCGAGGCTTTCTGCAATAGAAAAATGGTTTAATTTAAAAAATAGAAATGTGGCTTGAGACAGTTCTGTTTCCCAGCCATACACTGTTTTATCATCAGCCCTGTTTGAGGGCAGTGCTTGCTCTTCATAATATTTTTCCGTCCTTTGCCCTCAATGCTCAACACAGCCCATCTTCTGAGAAGGCTTCTCCTGCAAAATCCCCTGCTCTTTTGATTTACAGCTGGCTCAGTTCTGCTGAATCTTCCCAATTTTAGACATTTTTCCTAACATCCCACCACTGCATCCTCATGGCCTCCCGTAGGAACACTTGGCTCTCCACCTCCCACCACCTGAAGATGCTGGTGGTAGCACACCCTCTGAGTGTGGATTAGTGGAGTGACCACAGAATAAGAGCAGACCAGAGCCACTTACCCACCCCTCAGAGCAGAAAAGGTGCTGCTGAACAGGTACGATGTTTGCTTCTTGGTCACAGCCACGGTGTTGGCAAAGTGTCACCTTGCCCCTTCCCCACTCCTTAGCCTGCTTTAGGGATGGGAAGCTTTGTTACATATTTCATTAAATTCAATTTAGAAATGCAGCCCCTTGTCCATGGCCTCTGGTACCCCCCTCTGCTCACATTGGGAATAAACCCCTATTTATTACCTTGTGCCAGAGCCTTTAGAGCTTTGTGCTGGGTTGATTTATTCCTCCTGCTGGTGAAGATGCCAAAGCCTCCGAGGCCTCTGTGAGTGAAAGGGAGAGGTCAGTTAACAGAGCAGAGTGAATCCTCCTTTTCTCTTGGCTGAGTGATGGATCTTCATTTTGATTTTATGGCTGGGCCTCATCCACGCTGCTCCAAAGCTGCTCAGACCAAGGCAGCCACGGGTGGGAGACATCTCAGCCCTCCCCATCCTCCCGGGGTGTTCAATATTCACCTGGCCTGTTCCTGGGACCCGCCAGCTCCAGCAGCTGCAAGGACAGCACTCGTGTGGAAGTAATCAGATTGCAGGCAATGTGCTGGAGGATATTGAGGAATAATTTTGGCGTCATGGGATTTGAATTGATCCTAAGCCAGCCATGCAGTGCATTTTATACTCTGCTATCTAATTACAGGCAATACGGACAGTGATGCCTTTTGTTGAAGCTGCCTAATGCTTTCCATTACCAGACCGTGGGTTTCAGTTGTTTGAAAATGAATTATGTTAATCTGGGGTGAAATCTGCCAAGCAAGCCTTGCCTCAGCTTCAGTTTGTGCCTGGAGATTTTATTTGGGGATTTTTTTGAGTGCCCACCTGAGGTGTTTTAGGTTTCCAAGAAAGAGGTTTAGGAAAAGTATGTTGCCTATTTTTTTTTTTTTTTATTTTTTTTATTTTTAAAATGAGCTGTTTCACTGAGTGCTGCAATACCTCAGTGATACAGAAGAGAGGGCCTGACATTTGGCATTTCTTCGTGACAGAAATGTAACTTTCCTTTCTGGATTCTCCAACCCTGGAAGTGTTCAAGGACAGGTTGGATGGGAGGAGCAACCTGATCTGGTAGTGGCATCCCTGTTCTTGACAGGGGGGTTGGAACCTGATGATCTTTAGGGCCCCTTCCAACCCAAACCATTCTATGATTCACTGCAAATTCATCCAAAGTTTGCAAACTTTAAAAAACCCAACCAAAGCTTCCAAAAATCTCATGTTGCGTATGGTCTGTAGCAGATGTGCACAATTCAGCATCTAAACTTTGTCTTGATTCTGTCAGTACTAAACATGCCTCTTTCTGGAGCTGTTGGGGCTCAGCAGAATCTTCCCTGAAGTGGCTCCTTGTGGTAAAAAGGAGACCACACTGGTTTGAAAAATAAATGACTGCACAAAAATTTGCTCTGCCAGAGGCACTGATAACAGGGGTTTTGACATTTCGTGGTGTGTGAGCACTTGACTTTGCAAATTCCCTGTTCTTTTAAAGCTAAAGCTCTCTTTTGTGGAGAATAATCCACAGGAGTTGCATGAAAACAAAGCTGCTGGAACATTAGAGCCCATCATTTCTCTGTGCTCCTGGGCACTTTTGATGGCTGTTGACTTCTAGTTGGAAGAAAAGTCTCCAGTTTCGTGTGTTCCTTACTCTGCTTGCAAAGAAGGCATTTTAAAGACTGCAAACAAATAAACCCTGCTCTTGGCAGAGGAAAGAGAGCAAGAGGTAAATTTTGAAGCAGGGAGAAGTCTACTAATTTAAATCTTTGGGTTGAGTCTTCTGTTTTCATTCATCATGAAGAAAGAAGAAAAGGCCCAGGGATATTTGTACGTTCAGTTGTGCAACTTCATGAAGTAGCTTCAATATATCACTTCTTTCTTAATCTTCAGAAAAGTACTTTGATAATCAGGATTGACCCACCAGGAAGCAAAAAACCATTTGTATCTACCCAGTAGAATAGTTAAAATTTTCTTGTCCAGAAATGTCTCCTTTCTCACCAGAGTTTTCACTGAAGTGCTCTATTGTCTTTTTGGTAAGCGTAATAAGAGCTTTGTACACATCCTCCCAAAACCTCACACAAACCACTGGTAACCAGTCAGGGGATCTGGTGATGAGCTGGTTTTTCCTTTGGCTTGGTTGTGCTGTAGTTCTGGTCTGTATTGTGGAAAGATTTAGTTCTGCTCCCAAAAACGGAGCCAGGGCTCTGTAGGATGTGCTGAACTTTTCTCTTGGCAACCAAGCTTCATTTGCAGAGCAAACTTCGAGCTGTGATGGGACTGAGCTCCTGCTCTTTCTTGTGGTTTCAACGTGGACAGGGTCCAAGCGATGACAAGAACGAACGCTGTGGAAAAGAAGTCCTGGGAGAGATGGTGTTTGAGAACCAGGCTGGGAAGCTGGAAGCCCTCAGATGGGGAGAAAAGGGCTGAGAATGGGTCAGAGACTGTCAGCCAATTCACCTCCGAGATCAAGATGGTTTCACACCTCCCTTCTGTCCCCAGGGACTTGTTCTCACACAGCACTGCATCATGTTCCCTGACATGCTGAAGGACATGGAAGTTTGGGTGACAATTCACTGTTTGGCTGTGAACCTGGAAGATGTCACATTCAGCAAGTGCAGGACACTCTCCTGGATCCGGAATCCAGGCTTTCTCTGCCTCTCCAGTGCATGCCAGAAGTGCTGCAGGGATGAGAGGCTCTTACAGGAGCCCCTGCAATGCAGAACAAAAGCCATGCAAGGAGGCGATCCAGCTCCATCTACTCTCTTTGTACTGTTTTGGGTGATATCTGAAGAAAACAGGGTAACAAAACTGTCTGTTTTCCACCATTCAAAATTATCCAAATCTCCAGTGCAATGGAGACTGCAGGAATTTTATCACTGCCATTTTTCTTGGGCAGCAGCACTGAAAGCAGAGCATTTGCTTGCGAGATGACTGTGTTAAGTTTTCACCTGGGAGCCAGCTGCTTAACCAAACTCATTGAAAATATCACCCCTCTCTGACCAAAGAGTGAAAGTCTGGGTGAGCAGAAGCATTCAGCTGTGAAAAATGAACACTGAAAACAATGAAGTTGTCAGTTCCCTTACCAGGATGCAAATAAATACCGGGGCTGTCAGGCTGGCGGTTCTGCTGGACCATTAGTTTAGCACAAAGACATTCCACAGAGCAGGGGATGACAGCTGATCCATCACCCCTAGTGATCCAGCCCCTCAATAAAAATCTCCTCAGAATGGGCTGTGATACGTATTTTTAAGCCACATTATTATGTTGGGCTTTCATAAGGCACATTATCTCTAAACTGCGAGTGTTGCAGAGCAGTTTCTCTTTATGTGATCTTAATTTGCGGAATAATTTTTTAAATACCTTTTGCAGTTTATGTATTGGCTGATACTGTGGTGGACTTGGCAGTGCTGAGTTAATGGTTGGACTTGATGATCTGAAAGGCCTTTTCAAAGCTAAACTGTTCTATTATTCTATCTAGATTCAGACATGGTTAATATATGGGGTTATATATACATACGTATATATAATTCCAGGAATGGTGAAGTAACCATTTCTTGAAGAGTTCAAAAAGTGAGTAGAGACAGCATTTTATGATTTGTTTTAAGGATCATGATGGTGTTAGGCCAAAGGTTGGATTGATGATCTTGAAGGTCTTTTCCAGCCTTGATGGTTTTATGATTTTATGTGGACTTAAGCACCCTCATGATGCGAAAAGTGTCATTGGAGCACAGTTCTAACCTGTTTTCCCTGGCACTGAGTTGTGTGTGGGGCTTCCTCTGTGCAGTGCCCCCTGGTTGCCTCCTGATGGGGTTTTATGGAATTCTGTCATTGCAGCCTGCAAGGGGAACAGCTATGGGCCGGGCTGCAGGAACGCTTGTCACTGCCACAACGGAGCTCTCTGTCACCACGTAACCGGGACCTGCCTTTGTAGCCCGGGCTGGAAAGGAGCCACCTGCCAAGAAGGTACAGTTGGAAATTCAAACCCCTGCCAGTGGATTATAGGAGGGAAAAAGAAAACCTGTGTTTGGGGAAAGCTCACTGGTATTTTACCTCTCAGCTCGTTGCTCTGTGTTGGCGTTGGGTTTGTATCCGCAGTGATGTGAGTTGGTCCGTTAAGTTAATCCGTGACACCGTGCCGCAGGATCCTGGTGTGCACAGGGATGAGGAGGTGAAACAGTCATAAACTGGAAAGAGAAATGATTTCAAAGGCTGATGAAGGGAGAAAAGGTCCATAAAACTCCCAGTTACGACGCTGAAATGAAGCTCTGTTTCTTTTCTATGGCCTGCTTTACTGTCCATGCATCCAACTGATCCTCGGCATTACCTTGTGCTGTTCCAGATAGAGCCTAAATCCAGAACATGTGAAAGGCATCGAGCCTTCAGCCCTGGCAGTCAGACCCATACGTGTGCCTCAAACACCAGCCCAACTCCACGGAGCCTTAAGGAGAGGCTGCCAAAGAAAGGCTGCGCTGTGGCTTGCGTTGCACATCCTAATCCATGCATCCCAGGCACTGGGAGAAGTCTGTCCATCTCTGTTGCAAAAGGCTCCTTGTTCTGTGCCTTCCCCACGAGCTCCCTGGGGTGCCAGCAGAGCCATGGAGCTGGGAATGCTGCTGTGGATGCTCCTGGGTGAGCTGGGCTTTGGAGTCAGCAGCTCCCCTCAGTGGCTGCCCGTGAGCATCCCGAGAGGATTGTTAGGCCAAGGGGATGGAAGCTGGCAGCGGTAGAGTAATATATAAAGTCAGTGTATTCCCCTTTTAAAACCTGATATGAAAAGGCCTTTCCATGAAGGATTTAAAAATTGGGAAGGCACCGTACTGTTCTTGATGACATCTACAGCATGACCTAAATTTTTCTGTTTTGTCCAAAGACTGCAAATACGAAACCAAAGCAAAAGTTACAAAAGCTGAGTCAAACACTCCTTTTCTCTTTAAACACATGTTTGGGGATTTCTTTTCTCTTTGAAGTGAGGAGGTAGAACAATTTATGTGAGGATGGGGGAGGCATCCTCTGGTGCCTGTGCTTTTCCAAAGCAAGAGCTTGCTCCTGTTACCATCTTAAAGAGGCAGAGGTGTGTGCCAAAAAATAAGGCTCTATCCACAGGAACTGGTTGTGATGGGAATAAATTTGCTTAATTAGAGTTAGGTAAAGGGTGAAATGTCATCAGCTAGGTATGGGCAGCAGGATCAATTAGAGAAGGAGCTTTGATTTTTAGAGGGTTGTACAAAGAAATTCTGAGAACATGGAAATCAAGAACTGCACTCCCCAGTGTTGAGGAAGCTGGAAGGAACGAAAAAAAAAAGATTTTTGTAGGTACAAACAGAAAGTCTTAAGGTTATTCGGTGGGTCACAGCTAATTCATTTCATTACCTGCTTTGTTCCCAGACCAGTTGTACATTGGCTGGAGTAATCCCTCATCAGTCATGTCTCCAATTTCTGCTGGTTGTACCTACCACAGCGTTTTCCAGGGCGAGAAGGGCTGTAAGATGGGGAGGGTGGTGTTTAACCTGTGTCCTTCTCCTGCACTTCTCGTGGAATGTTCTCCCTGCCTCCCTTCACAGCCTGTCCTGCGGGGTGGCACGGAGCAAACTGTCTGCAGCGCTGCCTCTGCCACGGCCAGGCCACCTGTGACCCTGTGAGCGGCGAGTGCCGGTGTCCCCCGGGCTGGACGGGGACAGCCTGTGAGCTGGGTGAGTGCCAGCACCTCCTGAACCCCTCCAGCACCTTGGCTCAGTCACTCTGCAAGGAAATCTTCAGTTGTGGTGGGGTCTGGTTTGAGACAGCCTGGAGAAAAAGGGGAGGCAGAAGGATGGAGAGCACCAGGTGGCGAGAGGTTGAGAAAGCTGGGGTTGTTTAGTCAGAGGTGAGGAGACTGAGGGGAGACATGACATTGACACTTGAACATATCCATGGTGCTGGAAACCTTCTGAGCAGAGGAGAGGAATAAGCTATTCTCTCTCCCTTGGGAACAGGAGAGATAAACAGGTAATGAACTCCATTTTAGGAGAAAAAAAGAAATCCTGAAAGAGAAAAATGATGTATTTCTAGAGAATTTTGTCAAGAGAGGCTTCAAAATTTTCTTCACTGAAGGTTCTTAGGACCGGTTTGGGTGGCTCGCCGTACTGCAGAGGCGTGAGGGAGTTTCTCCTGGGGTTGCTCTAGTCTGGCCCCACATCAGTGTCCCCTATCCTGTTTCAGAGTGTGGGGACAGGCAGTTTGGAGAGGGCTGTGAGCAGAACTGCAGCTGCCAGCACGGCGTGTGTGACCTGCCCTCGGGGAAGTGCCTCTGCCGCGCTGGCTGGACCGGGGACCGCTGTGATGTTGGTAAGGACAGCTCCTTCTGCAAGTGCTTAATTTGAACCATTAGCCGGTTCTGCCTCCACAATACAAATTCCTTTTCTATTTTCTACCTTCATTTTCTAGTATTCTGTAGACCAGTCAGGATTTATGCCCTCTCACCCTGTCTCAGACCCACCCTCTGCCCAGCCATGCCCTTGTCCGAATCATTTCTTCTCCTTCTACTTCTGTTCCCTGCCTGCGAAAGAAAGGAAGGTGTTTCTCTACCTTATGCACACAAGGAAGAACATATGAAAGGGAGGGACTGTTAAGGAGAATCTGCCAGATCAGCCACCTGCTGCTGAGTCTCTGTGGGTCACTGAGGGGAGCTCAGCAAACTGGACTGTGATGGTTCAGATTTACAGACCTTGCACGAGATCCAGATTTGACACAGCTGTTTGGCATGCTTAGAGCCATCTGAATCCCTGAAACAGGATTAAATCTCATACACAGGTGACTTAAAACAAGCTTTTAGCTCAGCCACTGAGGTGCTGCACATTTAGCAGGCCACAAGCAGCTTTCTGAGGTCTCTTGAGGCAGTGAGGACTCACAAAACCTCAGCCACCAGTGTGACCTTTAGAGCATTTGCAGCGCCCACCTCCCTTTCTCTTCGGTCCCTTTGCAGGGACCTGGGAGGTGGAAGCAGTTTGTGGGCACAGTTCCCACTGCTCAAACATCTGTCCCTGTATCCGTAGTTGTGTCAAAGCAAACAGCATCATCTTCTCTGTGGACCCCATATGGATTTGTACTCCAAGTCTTTGCAAAGTTCCCTGTGCAGACTCATCAGCAGCCAATGTTAAATGCTTTTAATTTTTTTAATATTTTCTCCTTCACTGGTATTTTCTGGCCACACGGTCTGCTAAATATCCATCACCACAGGCAGGAAGGGTCCTGGCTGATTGTCAGTGGAGGCTGGTAGAATGTTGTTCTCTCTGCTTGCCCCCAGCCTGCCCCCCGGGATTTTTCGGCAAGGGCTGTGAGGAGCACTGCGACTGCACCCACAGCTGGTCCTGCCACCCCCAGACCGGAGCGTGTCAGTGCCACAGGGGGTGGCGAGGGAGGCACTGTGACAAACGTGAGTGAGCGGAGGCCGCTCGGGTTGGTGCGCGCGTTCCTCCCACACCCACAGCTCCCTGTCATGGCCGGGTATTTTCACGTTGTTCCGCGGGTGGGGCTGGAGGTGCTGGCGGGGATGGGTGCACCATGGAGGGGTGGCTCTGTCCCATCCTGCTGGCCCTGACAGGGCTGCTGTCACCCTGCAGCCTGCCTGCCGGGCCGCCACGGCGCGGGATGTGCCCAGCGCTGCCGCTGTCCCACGGGAAGGCCCTGCCACCACCTGACGGGCGCCTGCGCGTGTCCCCCAGGATTCACCGGCCGTGGCTGCGAGAAGGGTGAGTTTGTTACCAGAACTGTGTGTTACTCCTCTGGTCAGTTAATTAAGAAATTGATTTCTTGAATAAAAACACGGTGATGTGATGCCTGAAGAGGAAGGAGACAACAATGTGTGAGGAGGGAGGATCGCTGAGGGCTGCTTGGCCCTCACCCCTGTGGTTTGGGCAGCTCTGAGCTCCGTGCCAGGCGCAGTTTGAGCTGCTGGGGTTTTTCCCTCTCTGTGTTTGCAGCTGTTGGGCTGGCAGGGAGCAGCCAGGGGCTGAGCTGGACCCATCTGGGCTGAGGATGTGCCAGTGGAGCCCAGCCCTGCCCACAGCCAGCAAAGCAGCAGCTCAGCTTTTGACCTCCCCACGAGAGGCCGTCTATTCCTGCTCTCAGCGCTCATGGAAAGGATCTTACCTGCCTTTTCTTAGCATGGAGTTTGGTCCCCCGGAGCTGTCTTTGGAAGCAGGATCCCGCTCTGACCCCAGTGGCAGCACCTGACTTTGTTCCTCCCCACAAAGCTTTGCCTGAGCCCCGCTACAGCTAAAGGAAAACCAGCAATAAATAAGAATTGAAAGGGTTGACATCAGTGTACCATATCCTCCACCACAGGACTCTAAATGCTGACCCACAGCCAGGGCAGCTTAATGGAAATGAGATGTGAGAATTAAATGTGGAAGGTCCAAAACCTGTGGGCAATGTGGCTGTCAGCAGGCAGAGTGAAACCTGTGGAGATGTTGATGTCGCAGCAGCTTTGCAAGTTAAAACTCTCTGCAAAAGGTAGAATGACTTTATCCACAGGCCTGGTCCCTTGGGAATTATACTGTTATTTTAGTCAATTTTACCTGACATTTCCCTATGATTTTTTTTTCTAGTGACAAGAAAATTGTATCTGGCCCTTGACAGTTGGGCACAAATTGACTGAACAAAACAAAATCTAGCAGTCAAGTAACCCCCAAGTAAATGTAATAAATCCAAAGTCCCGGAGGAGAGCGTCATTCCGTAGGCAGGGATTTTATTTAATAAATTTCAGCCCGCTCTTTGTTTGAGTGCTATATTTACCAAGACAAATTGAATTTATTGGTTTACATTTCTTCTTCCCAAAGCTTGTCCGGCGGGCACGTATGGGCAGGACTGTCACGGAGTGTGCCAGTGCTCTGCCCAGAACCAGGAATGCCACCCTGTCACTGGCCACTGCTCCTGCAGCCCGGGCTACCACGGGGCCCACTGCCACCTCCGTGAGTATTTTTGGGGGTTGCTGCCTTTCTGACAGAAGACTGAGTCCTGCAGGAGCAGCTGCTGGGGCTTTGGGCTCATCTGTGTCAGTGCAGTGGTGCTGAGAGACGCAGAGGTTAATTATAGTATAAAAGCAAGTTATAGTATTAGAAATCAGTTATAGTGTAAGAAGTAAGCATAGAGTGGGTTAATTTACACTAAGAAATGTAACTGTATTATTGCAAGGAATTATCTTCCATTTTTAAAAAATCATTAATAATTTTAGTTCAAAAATGTAATGAATTCAGTAATTTTAATTAATTTTTAAAACCTGCTAATTTATGAGCTAAATTCTTTCCACTTTCGTGGCACACTAAAGAATACAAAGATCTTTCTCTGCATTTGCATCTCCCAGCTACACCTGGACATTGCACAGCTCTCTCATTTCCAAACACCAGGTCCAAAATACTTCCCGAAATCTCTGCGTGCTCAAGTAAGGACAAATGGTTATGAGAAAACAACAGGCTGAAATTGGCAATAAATCCAAGTGATTCATAAAGTCCTTTCAGTTGCAGAGCCTTCTGAGGAACAATCAAATTAAACCAACTGTTACCCTGGATTGAAAAATGGTGACTAGTGTAGAGGACAAAATGCCAACTGGCCCAATGCTCCATCATAAAAAATATTCCCAGCTCCACATGGCTCATGCCGGTATTTTAGGACATCTGTAAAGTTGTTTCTGGTGGAATGTGGCAACTGATAAGAAACATGTACCAAAGCAGCCAATAAAGGAGACACTTAATTACCTTTTTATTTACAACTTTAATTTTGGTTTTACCCCGTGGCTTGTAATAGTCTCATTTTGAGGAGAAAAAAAGGGAAAAAAAGAAAAGCTGTTGTCTTTCTTGCTCAGTTTTTCTCTCTTTGGTGAGTGCTGATTTCCTTTTCTTGGGAATCCAGCACAGCTCTGTTTGGCTTAATTGCTTTTTGGTGTGACAATTTGGATGCAAAACGCAGCTGTAGCTTGTGCAGCTCCAGGAAGGGTTAAACCAGAATTTTATTCCTTGAGCAGAAGCAGGAAGAAGACTCGCTTTAGAGATGGGCCTTTGTATTGCCGTCACGTCATCACAAGTTATCCTTTAAAATATAAATTATAAATAAAATACAAAGGATTGATTCTATCCTCCTTTTTGTGCATCGGTTTTTGCTGTAAGTGAGATCGAAATCTGGCCTTCAACATCGGCGCTGGAGCCATCTGGATCCATTACACATTAAATTATAATAAATGTTATAGTAGAGCAGTAGTGGAGATCAACTATTTAACAGTATCATTTTAAAAGACTTAATCATGGTCAGCCTGTTACTTTTATGCAGCAATTTCTCAGCAGTTGTTACCTGTGTGTGTAGCACTAAATCTCTGTAGTTACAGCAAATGCCCTCGAACTTACTGAGATACTTCAGATTTTATTTCAGAATTTTAAAATTTAAAGCATTAGCAATTACACTGAAGTTCTGATAGAAAAGATATAAAAGGATTCATTGCAAAATAAAATCTGTGTTTTGCTGCATTCAGAGGGGACTTTGCCGTGGGTTTCTGTGTAGCTGGAATTAAATCTGTAGAGTACGAGAAAGGAGATTTCATCATGTTGTGTTCTCTGAGATTCCAGAAGCATACAGTGTCTTGCACAGCTGATTCTTAAACACAGGTTCGTTAGCTATTTATTAGAGAAATAATGGAATGGTGGAAATTCACAGAAAGAAAAATACTCGTGTGTGTTGGTGTTTTTTCTGTTGTCCCCTGTGCCATTCTTAGCATTCCATAGACGGAGAAATAGAAGGAAAACAGTTAAATCTGAGTTATTTTTAGGCTTGGGGCAGTGGAGGGAGAGATTGTGGGCCTGATTCTGAAGGGGCTGACTGAAAACCAAGGATCGCTCGCGTGACTTTGGTGGGAATACTCCAAATTCCCGCTGTCCTCACTGCAGGGAAAGCTGGGGCTGCTCCAGGGTGAAGAAGCTCTCGATAGAATATTAAAACCAGCACAGGGAGCCGCTCCCAAATGGGCTCTGGTCCAGTCAACATGTGGTTGGATGCTGCTGGAAACAGTTTCTGGCAACTGTTGCTATATTTATAGTACAGTGAAAAAAGGTTCAAGAAAGTATCTATAAAAGGTGTAGTTGGCTGGGAAGTCAAATTTCCAGGAGCCAAGAGCAACGGGGCTTTCATGTTCTCAAATTTTGGAGTGAGGAGCTGAAACAGTCTCTTGGCAGGGTCCAGAGGAAGCAGACAAATGAGCAATAAGGTTCCCATCACTTGTCCATAACTTGGTGGATGGGCAGATCTACTTGTTAAAATGAGTAAAAAGCAGTAAGTGGTGGTGAAATTACTTGAAAACAAAAGTGTTACATTTCTGGGCTGGGGGCACCCGGAGCCAGAAAGATCTCACCAGCTTCACCTTCAAGCTGTAGGTGACAGGATGTGTCAGAAGGGATTATTTGACAAGGCAATTAATAGCATTGGTCAGAAAAGCCTCAGTGTGTGCAATTGCTATGAAAAGATTTAGGCGCTCTTGGTCATGACAAACCCACTCAAAGCAGAAGGAAAAATCAGGAAATGAGGTGGAAATCTGGCTGCCGCTCTTTTGTTCACAGAAAAAAACCGTAAGTCAGAAGCACAGGAAACTGTTAAATTAGAAAATGTCTTTATGAGATAACTGGTGGTGCAGGAATAGCCCTCTTTACAAAGGCAGAGCCTCCTGAAATGGGGGGACATGGTGCAAATTGCCCTCGTTATCTGCATCAAAATTCTTCTGCAAAGTACTAACAGATGAGGTGGCCTTGTTACTGATCCTGTGCACGTTGCAGCAGCTGAACTTGCTCTGTGTGTGCTGCTCCTTCTTGAACCAAAATACAGGAAATTCTGCAAGGGCAAATAATCTGGTAAGGAGGGAATTACTGCATCCCTTTCCAGTAATGGAGCAGCTATCGCTAGCCTTGAGCTAAGAACTGACTCTGAAAGCTTTGCCAGGGGGAAGCAGCATCTTTGGGAGTGTGGGGACGAATTAAAAAAAAAAGGAGAAAAGCCAAATGGTGACCCAAAGGAAAATGAGGATGAAAAGAGAAAACTCACATAGAGTAATTAAATCATTGAATCTGGATGAGTCCTTAACTTCAAGTCTTGGTGGGAATGAAGGGGGTGTTGCAGGGCTTGCTCCTTGATGCCAGGGCTTGCACATGAAACAGATTTTGCGTCCTGGCAGATGGAAGCACTGATGACAGAGTATTCATTGAGAAGAATCCATGGTTGGGAAGGGCTGGTGAGAGTATCTGTGTGTTATAAAAGTGTGTATCTGTTCAGTCCTGATGATCTGCGATCCTGGTTTGAGCAGAAGCCAGAGTTCAGTTTTATTTTAAAAGGCACCCCTTCAAAGCTTCCTCATAAGCTCTCCCTCGCTATTGAATAGTTCAGAAAATCCAGAGATTTCTCCAGCCACTCAGGCCATGCTTTCGTGCTTTTAGGAAAGAGAAAATTCATGAAGTTATTTATGCACAGATTGCAAGGGATCTGTTGCTTGGAGACGTGAGCAAATATATTTTCAACCGGGTTTCCAAAGTAGCCAAAGACTTTCTTTTTGCCAGGGAAGAGAAGGAAAGGGCGAGCAAAGAAATGGCATTTCGAGGTAGTAGCACAAGTGGAACTGTTGGATGATGATCATGTTGCTCTAGCAGCAGCTACTTCTTCTTCCAGTACACTGGAGAATTAGGAGAATAACCTGCACCTCCAAAGTTCAGTGGTGCCTGTGCCAGCAGCTCTGCTCAGCTCTTTCCTTCAGTTCCAATCTCCATCACTCTGAAGATCATCCTGAAGATGTAAGCTAAGCATGGCAGATGCATTCACATTTTCGTTATCTTTTATTCAATGCTCCTTCAACATTAGCTGTCCAAAAAGAAACCAGGAAAGTGCTGATGACATGAAATGCAACAGGCCCGGTAGCAACCTAACCTAATTGCTGGGGTTTCTTTTCTTTTAAATAGGGTGTCCAAAAGGTACTTATGGTTCAAACTGCCAAAACCCCTGTAAATGCATGAACGGAGGCCACTGTGACCCTGTGTCGGGAACGTGTGATTGCGCTCCCGGTTTCATCGGAGCCAACTGCAGCAAAAGTAAGCCAACATTCGTGTTCTGCTTCTGTCAAAACACAGCAAAGAGAATCATTTGCATAAGAGCTTGTCAGTAGAAAAACAGACAGATCCCAGCTACCTCTTCCTTGAATTGTAAATCAGGATTCCAGCTTTGTAAAAAATCTCTTGCAAAATATTTTCCCTCTCTTCTGCATGCATAGAAGCAAGGACACTCATCCCAGGATTACAGCCTGCTTGCCCAAATTTATTTCTAGAGCCAGCTCAGCGTGAATTGCTCAAGTTCCTTCTTCCTGTCCAAAATTTAGAGGTTGAGAAATTATCTCAATATTTTGCTTCACACTATGGTGCCATTCGTTTCAATAGATGGGAAAAAGATCAAGTTTTGTCATGGCAAAACTGGTGAAGACTCCATGGCAACTCTACTGTTACTTCTCTGTTTCAGAGCTAAATGATGTGGCTGAATTTCTGTGCTACTTCCAGAACTCTGGTTTCTGTGAAGTTCTCTTGAGCTTATTCACAGAAGGGCAATGTTTGAATGTTTAGTTGCCCATAACTTTGCTTGTTGGTGTTGGGCAGCATCAATATTAAGGAAGGAAAGATGTTTTTAGCTGGAAGGATGAGCAGCTGATATTTGATTTGTGCATTCACTTTTCTGGTAGGAAAGACAGTAAATATTCCATGTGAAATCATGGATTATATTTATAGCCTCAAGTAGTCTCAGAGGATAAAGCAGTTGTGTCTTTGGGTGGGTTTTGACTTCTTAGTTGATGCTTTGAAGTGCATTAGGTGGAATAAAAACAAAGCCACCTCTACACCTAAGGTTGTGCCTGTGTTAAAAATGGAAACTGGCACTGGATACTCCTGGTGTTTAACAAATCCTGTGTTCCCTTTAGCTTGCCCTGAAGGCCGATATGGGAAGGACTGTGCCCATTTCTGTGCCTGTGGCAAAGGTCAGTGTGACCCACGGACTGGCGAGTGCAGCTGTGCCCCCGGCCACACGGGACCTACCTGCCAGCAAGGTAACAGAGCGGGGCCCCAGGTCACCTCGCCAGGGCTGACACACTTGGAACACCCAGCAAATAAAACTCAGCGCCAAACATTGTTCACAGCCACGTTCCCCAGGGCCTTGGCTCGATAACGCTGCAGTTTGGGGTGCTCAGCCTCTGTCCGTCCCCGCTCCATCACCCAGCCTAATCCTACCCACACCTCCCCGCCACCCTTGGTGCCAGGGCGCTGCATTCTCCAGGAAACTGAGGAGATAAGTTGGGTCAGAGTGTTTGGGTGAAACTGATAAAAATCGTGGAGTAGTGTTCCACCACCCTCGGGAGACACGCGTCACTTGGGACTGTATTTATTCACTGTCACCTTCATCATTTTTCTTGGGGTGCTAATTTTTGGGTTTTTTCAAACTTTGTTAATTCTCTGTAGTGTGTCCCCAGGGAAAGTATGGCCCCAACTGCCTCCTGACGTGTACCTGTCAGAATGGTGGCATCTGTGACCACGTGGATGGCAACTGCACCTGCGGGCTCGGCTGGACAGGAAGATCCTGTGAGGAAGGTGATGTCCGCTTTGATGGCAGTGGATTTGTACACTCAAGCAGGGGTTTGCAGTGTCCCCAGACACCCCCAGACAAGAACAGACAGTTTCAGAACTGCCCCTAGTTAGAGCTTCAGGTCTTTTTACCTCACGATTCCTGCTCATGAATTCCCTTGCACACTCCTCATTTCTTCGTCACTCCATTATTTCTTCTCCTGTCCAACTTTTGTATTCTTTCATTCATAGGAATGTTGGTTTTTGTCTGCCATGTGATCCTCAGAGCAGCAGAAGCCTATGTCTTCCTCCTCACTGGTTATGTTCTTCTCTTCCATTTGACTCTGGACTGGAGTTGAACTTCCCGTGTATTGACTTCCCAGATGTCCTGACAACATCTGTCCAAAGCAATGGAGGCTGTACTGCTGCCTCGCCCTTACAGCTCTCCCTTGCACAAGACAAAGCACACTGACAGAATAAGCTCAGTTTTTACTCCACAATCCCTCCTGCCAGCCCAGAGTAGAGTCTTTCTGCAACTGTCCTGTCCATCTCCCAGAAATCATTCTGCATTTCTGTGTTCCTGTTTTTCTCTCTAGATAAGAGATACCTGTATAGTTATTGACTTAAATGTTCCAGTTTACTGGTATGGAATATAAATCGTTCTGAGTTCACATTCAAGACAATTGTCATCATTAAATCATAACTGCCATGGTTCAAGCTCCCCAATACCCTCCCAGGCCCTCATTTACAGCACTTCTGTCCCTGACACCTGTAGAATACTCACCTCAAACTCCATGTGTTTCGATACCCAGAACTACTGTTACAGGGGGGTGTCCCTGTATAAAAGTGTTGTATAGAAATCCCACTTTTTAGCAGCGTTCTGAAGTGCAGTTGTTTCACTTTGCACCTGAGGAGACTCAGAGCCCCACAGTGCATCTGTGTGCAGAGGAGGAGCAGGGAGGAAAGCAAAGATGTAGCTACTCACAGTGTGAATCCTGTGAGGATTCAATGGACAGAGGATGTTCTCTGTGGACAGGCACTAAAAAATTTGCAGTTAACCAATAACTGGCCAACCTTGGGTTGCAGAGGTCACCTGTGTTCATCTCCATTTGTCTGTTCCTGGAAATCTTTGTGAGCACCCATAGGCTGAGTTGGGGCTGCCAAGCCTCAGCAGGGTGATGCAGCTGTCCCCACATGGAGCAGTGGATTGTGGGGGTATCTCACAGATAAAACATCTCTGGATGGAGCACGGTGGGCAGACATGCACACGCTGTATGTGGGGCTGTGTGTTGTGTCACCAGAAAGAGCTTCACTCTTTATCTTTTGATAGAGTGAAATTATTGGAAAATTGAGTCTTGATCTCCGCAGCAGTGTGGGTTTGAGAGTGTTGTGACTGGAAATCAAAGACAGCTAATCAGGCATCCTTTTAATAGAGATTAGATACGATGTTCCTGGAAGATCCTGTCTGGCATTTGCAGAGTTGTGAATCTGATTATTTGGATGGCCACGCTCGTTTAAGTTCGTCTGCCCAGATTCAAATTATCCCAGCAGTGGGAAGTTAACTTATTCAGAGATGATGCTGAGGTTAATTATATTGGCACAGTCCCTTTTGCATGACTTGGCTTTCAGTAATTTGAGACATGTTTGGTTCTGTAAAGCAGAGATAGCTCATTATACATGGAAAGACTGTTGCTATGTGTGAAAAAGATCCTCCTGGTTTTATTAGGAATTCGAATAGTGTGAACTCCAATGATAACACAGAGGAGGAAAAGCTTCATGTTTTCTTTCACACTTTTTAAGTGCCTGAAAGAAAATATTGCAGTAGATAAAGGAAAAAAAAAAGAAAATATAATTTATGCCATTCACTCCATGGCTTTACAACACATGGTGTGGGTTCAGCATCGAGTCTCTGAAGAGGCAAATTGGGTAAGGCAGACTGTTAAAAGTATGAGGAAATTACTGTTCAAGCTTCTATATAATATAAAAGATTTCTCACCAAAGTATGTAAAGGCATCATAGTTATGCAGAAATGCTGTGTCTTCATAACAAATATTCTTGGGTCTGCAAATTATTCTGCAGGCATCATCTCTCAGCAATACAATCTAACACATATGAGCTGTTCTGGGTGAGGTCAGTGCTTGTTTTTCTGATTGTTTGTGTGTTTTCCTGTCCCTGTCTTGCCAGCAGAATGTCTCCCAGGGAAGTACGGGCCTGGCTGCTCCCTGGACTGCCCGTGCCAGCACGATGGCACCTGTGACAGGTTCACAGGGGGCTGCCGGTGCCGCGAGGGTTTCTACGGCCACTCCTGCCAGCACAGTAAGTGGGGGCACTCAGGGTAATGTGAAGAGTTTTGGGGCTTCAGAGTAGTCAAGAAACATGTCACTGGTTCAGTTAAAATTTTTGGAGTGTCACAGATCACCCAGCTCCTTCCAGGTCTTGCATGTCTCTGATGCTGGGTGGTACAAGTTTGAAAGCCCAAGGCATTATCAGAGTTAAGGATAGCTCTCATTTTTGTTGGCTGCCAGGGGATGTAGCTGAGAATACAGAGGATTTTAATGGTGTGTATGATTTTCTTCGTGAACCTTCTTCACTTTAATTTTTCAGGGTGCCCTCTTGGATTTTATGGGCTGGGCTGTGCTCACACCTGTGCCTGTAAAAATGGAGCGAGCTGTGATGCAGTGACAGGACAGTGCCTTTGTCCTTTGGGTTATCACGGCGTCCACTGCGAAAAAGGTACTGGTACCCCTCGGATGGGAAAGAAAAAGGGAAAAAAAACCTAAAACCAAAAACAGAACTCAAAAAGCCTCATGTAATTACTCAAATATTTGTTTGTTGGGAGCCACTTCTTCCATATTTTGAGCTTAATGAATATCCCGAAACATTGAGTTTGGGACAGATTTCCTGTTATACAGCTGGGTGTTCCCATTCCCTTATAAATTAACTACTCTGGTTCCGATTAATACAGTGAAAGTCCTGGTCTCCACGATGTCTTGCAGCAATGAGTTCCACATGCCATTTATTAAAAATAAGTCCCTTTTACTGATTCTAAATTTGCTTCTAAAACTCCAAATAAGATTATTAAATAGGTGCATGTCAGACCTGTTGAGCGTTACCGAGAGGTCTTCTGGAGAGTTCTAATTAAAAATGAAAATAAGTGCCAGCTACATTTCTGGGACAGATTTACAGATACCTTTGATAAGTTAGATTAGACGACCCCAACAGAAGGAGAGCTCATATAAATATTATGCCCATTCCACTGTGTTTGATTCTTGATTAAGCTTGGCATTTACACTGACTTCAGCAGAGAGTTTATGAGCTTTCCTCTGAGACATCCTGGGAAAACCCCTCTGGGTCTAATGCACGTCTTGCCATTCAAATGTGCATCTAAAGGGTTCTCTTGCTGTCAGGCTGTGACAGGGGCTGGTTTGGTGAGAGCTGCCAGCGTCAGTGTGACTGTGGAAACGCTCCTTGTGATCCAGAGACTGGGAAGTGCCTTTGCCCACCTGGGAAGACTGGAGACAAATGTGACATTGGTAAGGGTGATTGTTTTAAGGGCTGGACTGTGTATAGTTAAACTACTCTGAGCTGTTGGTTTCAGAGTAACTGTAAAAGAACATTTGCTGGTGTTCAAGAGCACATTGTTTGTAGCAAATTGCTCCTTGGGGTTATCGACACCTTTATCAGCAGGCCTGTACCTCTTGATTTAATCAATATTTAAATTGATACACTGATAGGAAAAGTGGTTATGGGTCAGCTGTAAAATGTCATTTGCCTTGAGTTTCAGAGAACACAGGCTGGGGAAGAATAAACCAAGAAGTTTTGCAAATGTAGTGGGGAAGACCCCAGAGGGTGCAGATGGGCACCAAGGGCTCCAATTTCTGTGTGCTTTGTCATGTGGACATTTGTGACACTTTTCAGACCAATCCAAAAGCGTGTCCAGCTCTGGGTTGCCTTCCCCTGGGAGCAGGATGGGATCCCTACAGATCAGCAGCAGCCTAGGAACTTTTAACCCAAATGGAATTCCCTCCTTTGCAGCCCAGGCACTTGGGCTGTGTGTTGGCCCGCAGCAGCAGCATTCTTCTGTAACAAGGATATAAAAATAGGTGAGAAATTTTTCCTGTAGGGAAAACCAGCCCCACTGCTGTACCCTGATGAGATGGGTGCAGGATTGAGAGGCAGCAGTGGCGGATTCCTGAGCAAGTCTCTGGCCACAGTCGTGACTCTGATCATAGTTCAAGGCCGGATTGGATGGGGCTTGGAGCAACCTGGTCTGGTGAAAAGTGTCCTGTGCCCAGGACTGGAACCAGATGAGTTTAAAGGTCCCTTCTAATCCAGGCTATTCTAGGATTCTGTGGTTATGATGGAGTAGGTTTAGGGCAATCACTGGAGTAAAGGGAATTGCAGTGATTTGTCTGAGTGTAAGAAGACATTTGTGATCCCGATGCTGTACAAAGAAGATGAAAGGAGTGAACATGCATATGCTACTATGGAGCTTCACACCAGGAACCAAAATCCTCCTGAGCCCCTGGAACAGTGAGGGAAAATTATTGCTCCTTTTGTTTTAGGATGGGGCAGGAAAATAGATTTAAGCAGGCTGTTATTTACACAAAGTAATTGCTGCAAGCTCAAGTGCTAGTGCAACCTGCGAAACTAAAATGGAAAAGCATTTGATTCCCTCTGTGCACTGTCCTGGGGTCAGGAAACGAAGCCCCCAGTCTGCAGCACTGTTCAGTGGGAACATGAGCCACCCTCCCTGGCCACATTCACTGGGTGCCCATGGGCCTCTCCAGTAAAATTTTAGGCAGAAGTGGAACGCAAGGGGGAAGCTCAGCACCAAAAATGGGAGTTGAGGTTTTCCTCCTTGCAAACTCTGTGAGTCATTTTTATTTTTCTTAAATCAGCTAGGGTAGCCCCCATCCACGAAAAGCTGTTATGGGGTAGGTTTTATTTGCATTTTTATTTTCAATTAGGCTCAGTTCATCTGTGATATAACTGCGAGCAGCTGTGACTGTGCAGCAGCCATAAAGATAAAAGGCCTGATTTTAATTTGAACTCTGGTAAAGCACCCATTAAACAGGCAAAATGTTAATTAAAAAAAAAAAAAAAGAGAGAGAGAATATAACAGACTTTTATGGGCGTTCTTTTTCTGTAGTAAATTAACATTGCAGACTTTCAAACAGATGTCTTAAATACACATTGTTATTAACATGAAAATGTGGTATTACATAAATTAAAATCAGGTCCAGAGGTGTTTGGGGAGACCTTTTCTCATAACATTTCCTAATTGAAAAGGCCAAGCTCGGAGCACACGGGGTGAGTTCTCCCACGTGCTGGGGCTGCAGCTGATGCAGGGCTCAGCAGGACTTGATTTACCCAAGGGTGCTCGTGGGAGAAAGCAAATTCCCTGGTTACAGGGTTTTCCAGTGAGGTGAGGGGGCGAGGGCTACTGCTTGCTGTGTGTTTCACACCCTGCCTTGTGACCTGCTGCTCACTTGCCTTTCCTGCCTGTCCTCTGGTGCATAAAGAATTGCAGTGAGGATTTACCAGCCTAGGTATGGAACGTATTTGTGTTTGCAAGTGAGGTTTTTTGTGAGTTTAATTTTCCAGGAGGCAGCAGAATTGTGCAATTGGAGCAAGACATAAGAGTTATCTATGAACTGGATTAATGTTCAATGTCACATTCTGAGAGGGAAGGCTCTTGGCCTGCATGCACTGACAGCCCTGCCGTGCAGGGAAGACAGGGGCAGGAGATAGTGTGGATCCAGGATGCTGACAGGAACTTTCCTGAGCAGATCCCAAGATGTTCTCTGTTGGGCTGTCAGCCCCTGTTTTTACACCAGTAATGACTTCCATTCTGGGAACCACTTCAGGACAGCTGGGCTGCAGCTTGGGCAGAGCATGTGGCAGACGAAACTTGACGACTGCCATGCTTTCCAAAATGTCGTGTTTTAATGTTAACAGATGTAGGTGTCTAAGTAGCTTCCTGATCCCACAGAAGAGGGAGGCTCCCAGGAAATGCTCCCCCTGTTCCAAACCCTCCTGTCCTTGCAGAGTGCAGGCCAGACCGGTACGGCCCCGACTGCTCCCTGCGGTGCCAGTGCGGCAGCAGATCCCAGTGCAATCCCCGCAGCGGGAGCTGCGCCTGCCCAGCCTCCTGGATGGGGCCAACCTGCAGAGAAGGTAACAGCTCCTCACCCCAGCTTGGTTCTTGGTGAAGGAAAACACGTGGCCCGTGGTGGTGGGTGGTGGAGCAGTTGGATGGGAGTGTCAACCCATTGGATTTGGATTATTTCTCTTCCTAATAAAATAGAGTACGGAGAGAAAGTTTCCTCTCACTTGTAGTCTGATCACAATTCCTCTAGTTTAGGAAAAACTTGGGGAGCCTTCTGTTTGAGAGGTGTTTTACTGTTTTGCCTGCTCTCTGCCTCTGTGAGGAGGCTGCTGTAACTCCCTCCTCTGCTGTCTTTTCAATACTGCCATTTATTGAATTATTTAAGTGTAAATTGTATAATCTATATAATATTTCAGTATTAGGTTATATGGACCTGAAACCATGTTTCTACTTAATTCTCTAGGTGGCCCTCCAAAGCTTCCTTTTTATGAAGAACAAACTCAAGAAAGAGGGAGTATTTTTCCAAAAGCTCTACAACAGTAACATTTGGACTAATAAATGAACTGTTTTATATGCACAGACGGTATTTGAATTTGGATATGAAAACAGTTACTCAATTCAGCTTGAATTGTACTGAAGTATTCACACTTCTTATGGAAGACTACAGAGGCCATTTAGTAGCTGGATCCTTTTAAAAAGTTGAATCTGTTTCATGTGCTCATTCCTAGCCTCTTGCCCTTCCATTAATCTACTCTGGACATTCTTTCTGATATTAATATAATCCATCGCTTGAAAGCCTGGACATGTTTTTAATCAGACCAGCTCCAAGGAGTATCAGGATAAGCAGCACGTAACACATCACCGTGGAATGAGCCCCACGCCGTATCAGGGACTTTCTAAACCCCCTTGACAACCAGCACCAGGTTTAAAGAGTGTTCCACAGATTATGAAGCCTCTACAGATTCACTGCAAAATCACATTGCACAGAAACTAGAGGGATTCATCAATTCCTCTTTGAATATCGCTGTGTGTTCTAGAGAAGCATGCAGTCTAATTTTAAACCTGCCGCTGAAGAAGAATCCGCCACAGTCCTCACTAAGTTGTTAATTTATTTAAGAACATCTTCTGCATTTCTGGTGTGCTTTGACTGGTTGGAAGGTCTCTGTCTGAATCTGTCTTCCAAAGAGCGTGGTGTCATCTGCCAGACTCTCCTGGCATTCTGTGTTCTCAAATCTTATCACATTAATTTCTCAGTGGTTTGTCAAGTCAAACTTGGCAGCGCTTCTCATCAAACAGAATCTGCTAATGCAGAAAAGGTTTTATCTTGAATGGAGAAAGCAGATAGTAAGCAAGGGGAGATGCTTAAAGATAATCTCTTTGGATTTTGTGCTTTTACCGCACAAGTTTTTTTTTTTAATTAAGTCATCTTACAACAATCCTGATACCCTTCAACAGCTGCTGGTGGTCAATTCATAGAACAAAGACATTTTGGTGCTGTTTTGTCTGTTTAGAGAGGTTTTCCTTTGATATAGGTCTATGTCATTTTAAAGAAATTTATATTCTGTATTTTAAGATTCTGAGTTAACCAGACTAAAATATTTCAGAGTCCCTCTTTATATCTCTCTTTAGGTTAGGAATTACAAAATCTGTGTAGTAACCACTTGAGTCTGACTGTATCAAAGTGCACTTAAGAAGGGGCGTCAGGACCATGGTAAACTCAGAGTTCCAGCTCTTGTGTTCACACCCCGTTCACCCACCAGCACAAACTGCAGCTCTGCAAGAGCAGATTTTTGTCTTGCAAGAGACAAAGTGACAATAATTGATAGTAACGTGGGATTTTCAAAGACGTTTGTTGTCGTGGTTGGGTGAGGGATGAGTTGGTGAAGCAGGATCCAGGAGGCTGAATGGGAAGGTGAGGGCACAGTTTTCTCCCATGGCTCACCCAAGGTCTTAAACACATCTGCAGTCATCAGCTGTCCAGGCCAAAGCAAGTGGCACTTGCTCCCCTGGGAGTTCATTTCACACTGTGATCTGTGGGAAGCAACACGGTTTTGGGAGGTGTTTTCCAAGCTTCATGGAAGTCTTATTGTTGTTATTCATCACTTCATAGGCATTGAAAGTAAAGGTATTTGTGAATGTGTCAAAATTAATTAATTAACTGTGCTTTCAGCCAGAAAGTCACTGGGGCTGATGCTGATCCTTTTAAATTCTTCTGTAGAGCTCAATGAATGTCACCGGAAAGTTCATTCAATGTAAATGTGACAAAATTATGGTCCCAGAAGCGTGTGACTCGCAGCAAGGCAGTGACATTTTAAATGTTCTTTTGGAGGTGTGATGGCCTGGGTCTGATCCTACAATTGTGTGTATTTGGGGCAATTTCACTGAACTGGAACCGATGAGGTAAATCTCCTGTGAGACAGTGAGATACACTCGTAGCAACTGGTGGAGAAGAACAATTCAAGTTGAGCAGTTGACACATTTTGATCTTAACTAGGTATTTGCTGCAGAGCCAAACTACGACAGTAGTGCAAATGTCAATGCAAGTGTCACATTGTACTCAAGATTTTTTGTAGAATCACCGAGTGAGTAAAGTTATAGAAAACTTCTGAAGGTCCAAGCTTCCCTTTAAAGCCTGGTCAGCTTCAGAGTCAAATGGGTTTGCTCAGCGGTTCATCCTGCTGAGTTCTGAATATCTCCAGGGATGGAGATCCCACCACCTCTTTGAGTCTGTCCTAGTGAAGATTTCATTATCCTTTTTTTCTCCCCCTGGTTTTTAATCAGAATTTCCTAAGTTTTAGTTCTGGTCCACTGCTTCTCATCCTTCCACTGTGATTCTCTGAGGAGCCTTTGGCTTCATCTCCCCCACAGCTCCCATGGGGTCATTGGCTGCAGCCTTGGTCTTCTCTTCCGAAGACACCCCGTACCTCAGTGACCCTCCCTGGCCCCATTCCAGTGCCTCAGACATTGCAGTTCATGGACACATGCCCAGAGACTGGTGTGGTTACTCAGCAGCTCCTGCATAAAACCCTTTACACTGCTGTCAAACAGCAGAATGGATCCAGTGTACTGTTTCGCTCTTACTTTTGTAGACTGACGTGTGATTTGAGCAGCTCATCAAAGGGGAAGCCTTTCTCAAGCCATATTATTGACACCTGTGTAGACTTGTTTACATTTTCCACAGTACCTTGATAATAGATTTGTAAATATGTAGTATAAGGAAATAAAAGATTTTTGTGTTGTTTTTAAAGAATGTCACAATTTTAGGTACATGATGAAACATGTATTTTAGGTGACTGATACTGAGCCTGTGCCAGTGAATTAGAGGCCCAAGTAGATCTGCTTTTGGAGAATACTTCAGCAATCCTTTTTTTTAAATCAAAAAATGCCAATTCATACAAACCACTACATGTGCAATAGACTTTTTTTATTCAAAACGCTTCTTGGCTTCTTTGTGTTATTACCTTGGGGAAAGAAGTTCGCTTCAGTGCCATCAAACAGACCATTCTGATTTGTGGCTCTGCATGATTTTTTGTTCCAAAACAAAGTGCAGTCATATAAAAGTTAAAAATCAGAATTAAAGATTTCAAAAACATTAAAAGATTAATTTTGATTGGGGTAGTTGGAATGTCTGATCTTGGCTCCTTTTTTTTTTTTTCACAAGGCAGAGAAAATGTTTACAGGATTTTCTTTTCTAGAAGAGCCACAACTTTACATTATTAACTATTAATTAAGGAAGTTTGCTTGCTTGTGATGTCATTAATATGTTTTGATTCTGCTCCTTACCACAGATTATTACATTTACCTAATTCTTCGCTTACAAAGTAGCCTTTATTAGACAGGATGGAATTGTTTAACGGAAAACCGTCTAAATAAGCTTTTCCAGAGATGAATTTTGTGGCGTGTAAGTGTAGTTGCTACTAAATTAATACAATTCTGCTATTTCCTTCATCAGCTTGGGGTGAAAGTGTCAGGCTGACACAGTGCTGACCACAGCGCTGGGTCTTGTTGAAAATGGAAGTCAGAACTTCAGTGGAAATGGGGTCTGTAGTTGAATTGGTGTCCATCTTCCACGTGGTGAAGGCCTTTGCTGGCTCCCCATTTCCCAGGAGGCTGAAGTGAATTACACTTTCTCGAAGGGAGCGCTCTGTGTGTTTCTCTGCAGCACACTTGCACACGCAGATAACTCCTTTCAGAAAGACACTGGAATTATTTCAGCCGTGCAGTTCCTGTGCCAGCTCCCCGTCTCTTACCTTGTGTATTCCAGATAACTTCAGCTTGGGTGGAAAGGAGTCGAGTGTAACTCAGTGGGCCCAGCAGAATCTCGCTCCCTGCGAATTCATGGAACCAGAACAACGTGTTTTAAGTTAGACTTCACTAACACTATCCCCATAGGAAAACAATCAGAATTTTAAAAATTCCCCGCTTCCTCTGCCAAAAATTATTATTCTACTTTTATCCTTTTCATGTTGAAGAACCATAGCTATTAAACTTTGCCCAGATTCCTTGCCAACCATATTATTTTGATTGGCTGCAGGTTTCTGTTTGTGTAAGTAATAACCAGCATAGTGTCAGGAGTTGCCAACGGGACAAACATGGAAATAATACCTTTATGTCCTTCCCAGAAGAGACAAAGACACATTTGGGAGCCATCGTGGCTTCGTAGTGCAGATCAAACAGTGACTGTTAGAATTTAGCTTCTTGTCAGAACAAAGTAAAGCTTAGGAGAGAACTGGTAGACCAAGAAAGCTCCATCCTCCCATCCTTAGGTTATTTTTTTTTATATATATTTAGGCTAAAAACCTTCTCAGTCCCCCATTCTTGAAGGACTTTTCCTGCAGGTTGACCTGTGGCCGACTGAGCAGCTCCATGCACGAGCTGCAACTGTGCCCAGTAACGCTTTTGCAAGGTCACAGCTTTAAATTCTGACACTGTGTAAAGCAATTTCCAGCAGTGAACACCGAATCCCAGCCTTGTAGATCATACCTTGTTTGTTCTGTTCTTTTTATTGCTTTTAATAAGCACCTGCATAGCAATATTACGTCTTTGTGAATTCGTAACCCCTCTTCAAGGAATATGTGGGATGTATCTGAGATCTGTACTGTACTTTCTGTTGTAGATGTGTTGTAGTGAAAGGATGCTGATTTTTTTTTTTTTTTTTTATATAAACGTGTCATTAAAACTTGTTCTTGTTTTTCCCTTCTTGTTGGTCTCGAAGTAACAGGCTTATGTTGTGGATGAAAGTTTATTCTGCTGAAACTAATTCACACTCAGAGCAAACAGGCTGAAATCACACCTGCTTTTAGTAGTTTGTGTAGAATAAATAATGGGCTGTGCCCAGATGAGTTTGTGTATGATCCCTGACCAGGGCAACCTGGCCAGTGACTGAGCCTGACAAATGGAGCTTTCTGGCACTCAGACTCCAGAGCATTAGAAATATTCCAAAACCTGCATAAATCTTGCTGGAAGAGGATGGTTATGAAGTGTAACGTTGCGGGGAGACTTGGGCACGGAGCACTTTGAAGGCATTTGAAGCCACACACCTGCAGGCTGCCGTCAGCCTGCTTGGGCACTTCCCAGAGCCCAGTTCTGCCAACAAACAGCCTGGTTCACCTTCAGGGTATTGTCTTCTCACATTGGCAGGAGCTGAAGGAGCACATGTGCCTGCTTCATGCCAAATAATGCAGGAAGTCTGTGCTGCTTAATTGGAAGTAGCAGGCTAAATTGAATTCAAAATGTGTTGCAAAGGGGGAACGGTAGATCAAGCTGTCAGAGAAAAAGTGGACAGCTCTGGCTTTGCTGCTTTCTGGGAGAGCAGTTCTACAGGCTTGGTTTCCTTTTCAAATTTCAGGGCAAACGTTTTGAATCGAGCTGTGTAATAGTGCAGGGTTCTGTCTTGCGTGATTTGCTTCACTTTTCCTGCAGTTTTCAACAAGGAACAGAATAATTAAGTTCATTTGGTTTGTCATCTTTTTGACATATGTTCTAAAAATAATTCTATAATCCTTGCAACTTACTCAGTAATTCCTTTATTGGAAGCCATATTTAAACTATTCAAAGAAGCTGTTGATGTTATTGCTGTTAACCTTTCAGATTGCTGTTAAAAGCTGATCAAAAACTAGACATGGAATATTAAACCATGATATTCTCAACCCAAGCAGAGTTAGCACTGATCTGTGTTTTAAATCTCTAAAAGGCCATGTCTCTGCAGCACTTGATTAGTTCGTAAATCGTGGAATGGTTTGGGTTGGATGGGACCTTAAAGACCATTTATTTCCAGCCTGATGTGGGGCAGCCACAGCTTCTCTGGGCACCCTGTGCCAGTGCCTCACCCCCTCACAGGAAAGGTTTTTTTTTCCTAATATCTGAGCTACGCAGCACTAGAATGAGTGACTTTGTGACTGTATCCAGGGAGCACTGTTGCATGGCATGGTCCCTCAGCATCTCCAGAAATTGTTACCCCAATCTGCAGCCAGCACTACTTATCTCTTGTTTTAGTCAGCACTGGAAGTTCACAGGGTGCTAATAGAATATTCTGTATGCACGCAATAAAAACAACCATCCAAAGCCCATGAATGGTTTAAAAATGACTTAAAAGTGCTGTGTGATAAGGCACTGCTTTGTTGATTCCTTCAAGCATGGTAGTTAAAAAAAACACAACTCAGTTGTGTTGTTTTATATATGAATAAAGATGTCAGCAAGTAGTCATCTAACTGTCCGTGCCATTTGGCAGTATCTAGCTTCCTTTTCAGTAATAGCCCCATAAATCTTTATCTTTTACTAAGCTGATGACAGCAAAACATCTTGAGAAGCTGCATGTGGTGTAGATATTATAGTTAATGTTTAAATGCTTCATGCCATCATCTACTGGGTGTTTTTTTCCCATCCAGATGTAACATCCTGGTTTAAGGCATGTGCTCGCTTCTCCCTCTAGTGATTCCAAATGCCTAATGATAATTAAAATAATTAATTTAAGGTCTGTTATCCAAGACCACCGTGTTGGTCCCCAGTAACAGATCCACCTGCTCGGGTCACCTCACCGACCTCCTACCAAAGGCAGTACAAAATCAGCAGCTTTGCCAGTTGCAGCAGGTTTTGTAGCTCGAATCTGTCTTTTCTTTCTGCCTACCAGTCCTTCGTAGTTCATCCAGAAATCCGGGGCTTGTCTCATCTCTGGCCCTGCTTTGGATTTGGCAGTGGAGGCTTCCCAGTGTGGGAGCAGCACCGTGAACTGGGTGCGTGTGGGCTGGGTAAGAGGAGCCACGTTTGGGATGGAAATGCTCCATGTCCCACTGATGCTGCCCTGTCCTCATTAACGAGAAACCAGCCTGTCATGTCTTTTATTTGTTAAGTCTTAAAGTGCCATAAATTACTTACAAAGTGACTTAATGAAAATTCTCTCTAATTTTTGCAGCTGGACGGTTTTTTTTTCCAACCAGAAACCCAGTTTTAAATTATTCATTTGTCCTTTAAGACCAACATTAAGGTTTCTTGCTGTAGATCATCGTCAAAGAGCCGGATCAGTGCAAGCAGAGACTGTGGGGTAATTCCTGCCTGTCCATTTGCTTTTTTCCCTTTTCCCTGACGTTTCAGCTGTGGTAGCTGCTGTGGATCTTGGCCTTGCACTAGCAGGCACAGGGGAAGGCTGCTCCTAATTAACATTAAGGGTACGTATGAAATACAAAACAGCAAGTGTAATGGCATCACATTAAATATGGGCTGTATCCCCAGGTAATGAGGGCTGGGAGTGCTGCAGGAGCAGCAGCCACGGATGGCATCGCTCTGCTCCAGCCTTTCGTGGAGCCCTTCACCCTCTCAAAAGCAAGAGGTTTGAACAGGCAGCTTGAAGGACTATTAGGGCCGCTCACGGTCATAGTTAGCGTGTTAAAATATTTTACAAGAACCAGTGAATTTGATCAGAAAATAGTTATTTTTGGCTGCCAATGTGGCAAAACCACTTAAAATACAAATTCAAGAATGTGTTGAAAGGAGTCAGTTTGCCAGCGCAGCTATTGTTGTAGCAAAGTCTCTCCTCTGATCCGACGGGAATCCTCTCCTCAAGTTTTATTACTTAAAAAGTTAACGTGGATGTCAGGCACCTGGAAATCTTTACGTCTTTGAAAAGAGCATTGGTGGGGGCTGGGTGGGTTTGGTTTCTTGTTGCAAACTCTTCTGCTGTGGGGTATTAGCTGGGGATTTCCTTCCCTTGGGAAGCTTTGAGGATTGATTTGGTAGTTCAGTGTCGCTGCTTTGATAATGTGCTCTCTACAAGGGATAACAAGATGTGTGATTGGCTGCATCACTGTTTGAATTTGCAGTGGATTTTCTCTTATTTTTGATTTCTAGCTTAAAAAAAAAAAAGAAAGAAAGAAAAAAAAAAGAAAAGAAAATAAAAAAGCCTTGGCTTTTTTTGGCTTTTCTTAAAAATCTGTAAAAAGCCAGTGGTGCTCGCAGGTGTGCAGGCCCCCAGCCACCACAGAGTGTCCCCTAGGGAGCCAGGGCTGCCTCCCCTGGGAAAAGCCCCAAAATGCCTGTAAGCACTTGGGACGCTGATTTCAGCAGCAGAAATCCACACAAGAGAGTTTGAAGGTCCCTCTGGGAAAAAATGCCATTGCCAGCTCAACCGGGGTGCCTTGTCCAAGTTGCCCTGAAGGAATCTCTGCCAGAAATACCTGTTAACAATAAGCACTTGTTAATGTTTCACAATTATTTTCCCAAGTATTTAATTGCTACACCAGTCCCCAGCACAAGAAACTGGCAGATATTAAATACACAATAACTGTGGAAACCTCGGGTCTGTCTGCATGTGCCAAGACCACGATAGAGCTGCACATCTGCAGGTCTGGTGAGGGCTCAGTGAGCTGGGCTTGCACTCAGCGGGGAGGGATTGATGGGGTGTGCTGGGGACTCCCTTGGGATCCTTTCTGAACCAACACTAGGGAAGAGAAGATGGTCCATTAAAAAAAAAAAAAAAAAAAATAAAAGAATTAGCTATGTCAGTGCCTTCTTAACATGGGGTTAGAATCTTGTCATTATTTATTTGCACAGACTTGTGAGTCTGTGCTTTTTATTCTATTCTTTTTCAAATCCAAAGGTGACACGCTTCATTAGAGATGAAAAAAATCCCGGACTTGCACTTTCCATGCCTTTCCCCTGACATGGGGCACACCTGACACCAGGTGTGCAGTCAGGAAGAATGAAAAGCTGAGGCTCTGTCGGTCATAACTACAACTTTTCCAGAGAAAATCAACATGATTTTCATCTTTTGTGGAAGGAAGTTAAGCCACAAATTACTTATGGCTGGCACATCCCGACTTTTCTGTACAGGGAATGAGGGAGGGCGGTGTTGGTGGCCGTTCAGGAGGAATTGTTTGTAATTCCCCATCCCCACAAAGGTGGTGCTTTGCCACTGCCTTCGGACCAAATACAAACTCATGATTTACCAGAGGTGTGATCTTCCTGCCTCAAGGTGTATTTACAGAGCTCTTGCTTGGCTTCCTCCTGTGAATGTCAAGGCTGACCAGGCTGAACTTTACAACTGAAAAAAATCCCGTGAATTGCAACTTCTCTGCCTGATATCGAGGTGACATTGAAGCTTATTTTGATAGTTTATCCTCCCCAAGTGAGGAAACTGCAGCACTGGCACAACACCTTCAATGTTTCTGCCTCACTCTGCAGGATCTTAAAGACAAGGCTGTGCCTTGAAGGATGTCAAAAAGGAATATCGGCTTTTGAAGTGGTACTGAGAGCCTGTCTTCATTCCTGAGCCTCGATACACCTTTTCAGCTTGTAAATTTAGATATCTGCCTAAATTTCGTCTGCCTGATAGAGTTTCTGAGCTGCTTGACAGCACAGCTTCCCGGTTCCTGACGGGTTCCTAAATGACAAAGATCCCAGGGAATGGTTCTTGTTGGGTGCAGTACTGCTGGGTTCTCCTGTGTTGTGACATCCATTGCTTGCAAAAAAGTTCATGGACTGCCACATCGCAGACTGATTCATTTCGCTTGGGTTTTCCAGAGGAATAGGTGGATTCAAACCTGCTGAGAGTCAAGGGGGAGCTGGAGTCTCCTACACCCTGGTAAGAACTCCAGTCACTGAGTGGTTCGATAACCAGAACACTCCCTATGGCCATCTTCCCACAGGCTTATAAATACAGCTTGAAGGTTTGTTTATTTTTAACTGGAACAAGCATACTGGTAATGTGCACGATGTTTTTTGGCCTCCAAAAATGTTTGAGCGACTCAGTAGGTGGCACCCTTTCTATTCCTTTATTTTCCACCAAATGTCAAATAAGTTGGAGCTGGAGCCTGTGTGTGTGTGTGTGTGTGTGTGTGTGTGTGTGTGTGTGTGTGTGTGTGTGTGTGAAACAAGTTCAGTAAAAATGTAAATGCATATTTGTCTCCTTAATTGAATATAGTATATTGTGAAATCATTACTGTCAGGGCACACTTGGGTTTATACAAACGCTTAAGTAAAGAAAATATATAAACCTAGATTGACTTGAACAATTTGAATGTGATAGCGGACATCTGTGTTCAATAACATCACTTTGGTAAGCGGTGTTTAGTATTTCATGTCAAAGCGAGGAGAGTAATAGAACAGGGTATTTTCAGAATCCTTAGATTGCTGAAGTTTATGGCATGGCATAATATATAATCTGTCCTTTGTCAAGCTCACCAGAAAGAGCCCTACTGCAGCTGAAGACGTAAAGTGCTCTAATATATATGTTTCTAGACCTCTCCCTGCCTGAGGAATTAATCTTGGAAGGTGCTGAGTGCCCTGAAGTGCCAGTGAAGTCAGTGGGATTTGAAGTTTCTCGCAGCTCGGAGAGCGGGGATCCTTACAGGGGCTAATTACTCTCCTCCAGTGCCGGCCAGGAAAGCCCTTCAGAGCTCCTTAACTTTCAGTGTGTGAGGAGTCCTCTTCAAACTGGCATCAGGAATGCTGCTGGGATAGTGGCCAGAGGTCCAGCTCATTCCTCCATCACCTGATACAATGAGAGTTGACCTCAGGAATTTAAAATTTGGTGCCGAAAAGGTGAAAAAGAGAAGGTTCCTTGCCCAGGGGCAGATCTGCCACTGAGGGCTGAGCCCAGAGAGCCCCAAAGCAGAGCAGAGCCTTTTCCGCTGGGTTTTGGGTGGTGGAGGAGAGGGAAAGGGACACTCCTTCATTCCAAGTGAAGTCCATGCACAAGTACATCACCAGCTCGGGGACTCTGTTTGGCTTCAGAAAGTTCAAAGGAAGAGAAACATTTTTAAGTATCTTCCAACTCTCTTATTAATGAGCAATTACACTGATATTCTTGGATGAATTTCCACAGAGTAATTCATCTAACAAACAAATCTTTCTTATGTATTTCTCCTCCCCCCCTCCCCCCAACCCCAGTCTTTTGTATTTAATTTTTAGGTGAAATTCTGTAGTGAAAGGGGCCAAAAGAAACATGCTTTCCCGAGCCTCATGCTCAATGTCTGTCTGGATAGTTTCATTTTAACTGCAGCTTGGGAAAAAAAAATGTAAACACGGTGTGAGTATCATTTTTAAGCTGAAACTGTTTTTCCCCCGTGTTCAAATAGCATTATAAATGTTTGCTCAAAAGAGGCATATTTATTCATCTAGCCTCTGAGAGAGCACTGTGTGCATAGGTAGCAATAAAAATGTGTTAAGGGCTGAGAGAGATTCCCCTGGTAAATGGCTTTTCTCTTGACCTCCTCTTAGGCATCTTAGCGGGGCTCTGCTGCTGCCTCTCTGAGGAAGTATGTTTGCACTGGGGAGGAAGAAATTTTAAAGTTGCAGAGTGTTACAAACAGTGAGCAAATAACTGTGGGGTTTTTTTGTTTTTTTTTTTTTTTATAATGTTGGAAGAAAACTCTTCTGAAAAAGACACGGCACGCAAAGCAGTCACACACATTGAAAGTTGTTCCTAACCTGCTGTATAATTTCTTTCAAGGAAGGTGATCCATGTAATTGTTATTCTTTTATTTTTTCCCTCTCACTAATTTCTCAACAAATCATCTTTTGGGGGTGATTATTCACCACTCCTGTGTTTGGTAGCAGAATCTACCTGCAAAGGTTGTCTGGTGTGGAGAAAAGAAACTTATCACTCCCTACAGCTCTCTGACAGGAGGTTGTACCCGGCTGGGGGGTGGTCTTTTTTCCCGGGTAACAAGTGATAGGACAGTAGGAAATGACCTCAAGTTGTGCCAGGGGAGGTTTTGGTTGGATATTAGGGAAAACATCTTCTCGGAAAGGGTGGTCAGGCATTGGAACAGGCTGTCCAGGGCAGTGGTGGAATTGCCATACCTGGAATTGTTCAAAAAACCATGAAAATGTGGTGCTTGGGGACATGGCTGGTGGTGGGCTTGGCAGTGCTGGGTTAGCGGCTGGACTCGATGGTCTTAGATGGCTTTTCCAGCTTAAATGATTCTCTGATTCTGTGCATATTCAGGTACAGATCAGACACCCAACATCGTGTGGCTTCTCTGGCACACGAGGTTATTGTCCCCTGATTACAAGCCTGAGTATTTTTGTGTGCAGAAATGATTTCCAGTAACTCTTTCACATGAGACCATGGAATTGCTTTTCCATGGATTTGGTTCACTCAAATGTTAGTGGAAAGGAAATGCAAAATAACGAGGGACTGTAGCAGAAAGAAATTCATCAGGCTGTTTGTATGAATAAGGGCAAAGCTTCCCTGCTTTGCTCGCCCAGCTCTCTCTCCTATCCAATTAAATGTGCACTTGGCAGTTGTCAGACTGAATAACTCAACTCACCACAGATGCTGGGAGATGGAAAACACCTGCTCAGACCATCCGCTGTCCGGTGCAGAGCCATTTCCCTGCAGGACGTGGGTCATCCCTAAATCCTGCAGCTGACACTGGCAACGCACAGCCTCAACTGGCACCATCCTGTCCAGAGCTGCACTTCATAAATCAGGGCTAGGCCCAGTAAATGGGCGAGGAAGAGCCATCACCCAGCGCCGTATCTCCCTTCCCAACGGCTTCCTCGCGTTCCCAGGAATCAGTGGCATGTCAGAAATGATGCTCTTACCCAAGCACTGACCAGTATCTCGACAGGGCCGTATCTTGCCAAGCAGGAACATAAGCAAACACTCAGGTCTTCACCGGGGCCTTGAGCAATCGCCCTGCAGGGCCAACATTCCTCCCAGCTGTTTACGTGTCCGTCACGGGGTCCTTGCTGTTGCTATCGATAGCTGATGTTGTTGCTGCAGCAGCACTGTGTCGTTTTATCGTTCCTGGGTGGGAGGATGAGTTAAACGATGAATCTGCGCATATTTGTCACGATGGGAGACTCCAGATCGCCGTGTTCCTATGGAAACCTGGCCCTGGTTTAGCTGAACTGGCCCCGTCGTGGGTGCTGAGCACTCAGAAAAGGAAAAAGAGCTGGCGCTGAGCTCCGCTTGGAAGTCTGTTCCCAGATGTATGGATGTTTGTTTATTTTTGCGTTTAAGAGATCTAGAAAACTGCACCAAGATGCAAAATAGCACGGAAGAAACAGTCTTTGCAAGGACTAATCCTCACTGATTGGCATAAAGCGGATACGTATTCTTTCTGTATTTTTGGGGTAAGATTAAATTACAAGAGGCCTAAAAGGAAAGACTGGAAAAAAAAGAAAAAAAAGCCCATCTTGGCCAAGATTGTTCGTTTAGAATATATGTTGTGCCAAAACAATACAAGTTGCACAATTTCACCACACATACCCATTTCTTAACCCATTCTGGCTTCATCAAACTCGACAGAAGTTGGTGATTCCAGCAGACTGTGATGGACTTCACACTAGGCTGTGGCAGCTGGTGTCCTGCTCCTGGTCACGGCCTGTTGACCTCAGTGCAGGTAATACTGGACATTGTAGGGTTATTTCTGCCTTTCCTGGTGAAATTTTGAGTACAGTGAGTATTCTCTCACTGAGTGAGTGGTGAGTATTTTGAGTACAGATTCCTTAGTTACTGATCAGAAATGGTGCACCCTCCCCTGTGCTAGATGAGGGTCGGGAGCAAGCTCTGCTGAAAGGCTGCTGCTTCACTTTCTGAAAAAGCCCTGTGTTACTGCGTGTGCCTTGCCAGGCCTGGAGATGAAGTTTCTCCATGTGCTCTTGAGAGATCCGTAACATACGGTGACATTTTCAAATCCTCGCCATGCCGGAGAGTCCGTGCCGCAGTGTCACTGCCACGCCGCAGGGATGCTGGGGAAACGGCTCACGGAGCAAAGACTAAATAGCATTGGCCAAATTTTAACAAGTTATCACAGTGGCTCTGGGTAAACTTCAGCTGTGTGGTTCTCTGAAGGCTTTGAGGCACTGTTAATTAAATGACTGCTGTGCTTTCACCTCCCATAAAAATCCTTGCCTCCCGTAAAAGGTTTTTAGCTTGACAATGCATTAGGCAGAACTCCCGCCCAGTGTCTGCCTTGCATCGCTCTCGGGGCTGTGCAAGCAGCACAGCTCCAGTGCCAGCACCCCAACCCAACCGTGCCCGGCTGGGAGGGCCCCGAAACGCCAACCCTGCCTCCCGTTTGGTCACGACGGAGAGAGTGGCAGTGACTTCCCGGCTGATGAATGCGCCAGGCGAGATGGAAAGGGCATGAAAACTTTCAGATTGCCACGAGTGAGAAGCAGCACAACATCCATATTGCGTCTCTTGTTCTTGGCATTGCAACAATGCATAGTTTTCTGTTGTCTCTGGAACCACTCAGGCCCGTAATGAATGGAGTACCAGTGATTGGAAACGGTCCTTTTAAGCGGATGTTTCCATTAATTTGCTTTTCTCCTTAAACCTTGTAATGCTTTTTTTTTTTTTTTCAAGTGTCGGCAGAAGGGCTGAAGCATCTCTTGATCCTGCAGATTGTGTGTCCGTGTGGGCCAGTCCAGGCACTACGTGGAATTTCCAACACAATATTCACTTGTTCTCCGAGCTCTTGGTGTTTTGATTAGTTCATTTCACTGGTACTAAAGAGGGAGGACATCCAAGGTCTACATTTTTTAAAGTGATCGCAGACAGTAATTCTGTTCACAAAAATGGTGGGTACAGCTGATTTTCAGAAAAGCTGAGGTCACCTCCTTGTCCATGACTTCAGGTGAAGTTACTGTAGTTTGATATCTCCAAAGAACTGAAAAAAAATAGTGGTAACCCTTTAAAATATCAGTTGAATGTTTAGAGTTGACTAGGACATTTCAACTAAATAAAGAAAATTATTTGTCAACACCAAAACCCTGTGAAAAATCTGATGAACTTAGACCATCCCTTACACTGTCTCCAATTCTTACTCTGTGATTTACCCAAATCATAAGAATTCTGCTGGTTTAAACATCCCAGTGGTCAGGATAGCTCACATATGTGAGAACTGGGATTACAGCCTTCAGCTGAACGTGTCTCAGCAATGATTTAGTCTTGAATTTCCCACACCCAAAGGCTCAAATTCCAGGATATTAGCAAGATAGAAACAGTTGTCAGGCATCTATCTTGTTCTGTTGGAGAGCAAAAGGTGGGAAAAAAAGAGAAAGGGAGAGAAAAAGCCCTTGGCTTCATCCCAGCGTGGAAACCTTTTCCCATCTCAATTTAGCTGAAAAAAAGAGCCAAGACTAACAGCCAATCGTTAGTAACATAGGGACCCCATTCAGAAAACTGTTTAATCCCATACTTAACTGTACCTATGGATACGGGTTATGTTCAAACTTGCATGTCTTGCTGGATTTGGATGGAGTTAGATGGAAACTTGAAGATCTGGAGAAGTAAGTCTGTATTAGGATGGTTGGTGAGGCCCTGGCACAGGTTGCCCGGAGAAGCCGTGGCTGCTCCATCCCTGGAAGTGTCCAAGGCCAGGTTGGACAGGGCTTGGAGCAGCCTGGGATAGGGGAAGATGTCTCTGGCCTTGGCAGGGGGTTGCAATGAGATGATCTTTAAAGGTCCCACTCCAATTCAAACCATTCCAGGATTCTATGATACAAGAGGGAGATCCTGGATCTGATTTACTTTTGCACCACTTCAGCAGAGAGATCCCACGTTCCCGTGCTCCCAGACGTGCTGGATGTGTTTTGATGAGCTCACAGACACGGGGGGTTGGCTGGGGCCTGAGAGGTCACTCAGCCAAGCTGCTGCACTGAGGCCAAGACCATCCCTGACGTGGGTTTGCCTGCGCAGTTGTTGCAAACCCCTTCCCGAGGGACTCGCTGCCTTCCCTCTTCGCATTTCAGGATTCACAACCTCTGCGGCTGGGAAAATCTGCCTGACGTCCGAGCCACAGCACCTCTGCCACAAGCCCTGAGGAATACAGAGCTGTTCATCCCCTCTCCTTAAGCCCCTGGCGCTGTGCCCCTCTGCCAGGCCTCTGTCCCATCCGCTGCTCAGCTCCTGTTGACCGCTCCCATGGCCACACACCAAGTGACCCTGAGCACTTTCCCCCAGGTCGTTTTTCCAGACTTTGTCAGACTGTGTTGAACAGGGACTCTCAAAATCCTCCCCAAATCCCTCAGGTCCAACGTGGGAAGGTGCTGGAGGACCTGCGAATCCCAGTGGCCACGTGGGGTGACCCATTATCCGGGGGTTCTCACGCAGATATAATGGCATCGTTGTTGGTAAAAGAAATGTGCTGGGATGCAGGCATGGCTCTGCCCCACAGGATCATAGAGTGATTTAATATTTTAAACTATGAAACTTGGCTTTTAACAGTTTCTGCAGGGTGCAAGGGGACTTACAAGATAGCACTGTATTATTCACTACCATGGGCCACCTTCTGAATATTATAAACCTTAATTTACTTTTTTTATAATCTGAATGGACTTTTTAAATATATCTAAGGGAATTGGAGTGAGGAGAAACATTGCTTAATTCAGCCATTGCATCCTTAAAGCCAGATTGGAAACATGGAAACCATATGTGAGCTTTTAGCTAATAAAATAAAATGCCAAAATGTGGCGGCTGAAGCTATTGCACCCAAAATATAATTGCACATATGCTCATTTACTCACTTTTAATCAAAACATTAAAAATGAAAAAAAAAAAAAGAAAATCTTTGATACTCAGACTAGGTGTAACTGTTGGACTAAGTTATTTTAGAAAATTATTTTACGTGGAAAGAATGTGCACGGGTTTTTCTAATGGCACTATGAAAAGCAAACTGTATAAATACAGCCACACACAGCAGCAATTGATATTGTTTCACCTGAACGCAAAAAAAGTCCTCAAAATCCTTTAGCAAGCCAAATTTATATTCATTGTATTATAAAGTAATCTTACTTTTAGATGGCTCCAGACTACATATTAACGGTAAATGTGTGTTTTATGCTGAGTGTTGGTTTTCTTAGCAGAACATTCATTTTTTCATGTCTTCGAGTCCTAAAGAGATATTTAGCCTTGCCAGAGGTGCCAGAACTGAAATCATCTCTTTGCTTAAACACTTCATTCCTCATGTCCTGACTGTCTCTAAAACATTCATTTTAGCTGGTTTTAGCCTCTCTTCAATCCAAGTTTTACTGTCCCAAAACTGATTGGAAGCCTCACGGAGATGTTGAAAGTGGTCTGTTTAAAAATCACTCAGAGAAGACCCTGCTTCTCATGCACATTAAAGATCACGCAGTCCTTTTCCTCCTCCTGTTTTTCGCTCTGATATCAGTTGCCTGAATCCAAGGAATCTCAGCTCAGCTTGGGCAGCAGAAAAGGGATTTGCAGCGCGTGGTCCCTCGGGAGATGTTTGCTGAAGCCACGCAGGGATGGGCAAAGAACACTGACGGCATCAATCTTGGGCGCCCAGGGCTAGTGCAGGGCTGAACCGCTGATGGGGCCACAATAAATTCCCTTTTCCTGTGGATTAGCTGTCAAGAGTGGGGAGCAGGAGAAGCAACATTGCTCTCTCTGACCAATAGACTGCACTAAAACTTGTCTGAGCATAAACCTCAAGCCAGCGTGCAGCGAGGTGCCGTTGTCTGGCTGGAAATAACGGGAGCAGCTCTTTCGCGTTGGAAGCAGTGACCTTCCTGGTGCTGCCCTCAGCAGGGGCAGCCCCCACACCTGATCCAAAACATTGCTCCCAAGGCCAACGCCAAGTTCCTAGAAATTAGCCAAAGGGACTGGAAAAAAAAATGGTGACATTCATGAAGAATTTGATTTTTCAACCGCCAGCACTTTGTTTTCTTAGAGACATGAGAGAAGGGGGTAAAAATTATAATGTGCCTTCTAAAAGGATGAGAGAGGAAAATTAATTAGTAGGGAAGCAATTGGATGGGGATGTGGGTTAAGTGGCTGGCTCTGCCCCTGGCTTCTTTCGCAACCATGGCCAACATCCATAATTCTTCCTCTCTCCAACCTCCATGTCCCTTCTGCCCCCATCCTCCATCTGTACAACAGCTCCCATCTGCAAAGTGTTTCCATTGTTTGTCTCAAGGGCTTGATGGCTTTTGACTCCGTGCAGCGCTTTGCACAATGGCCTCTGGATGCGATTTTATAAACAGCAAATATAAATAGAAGACTTTTAGGGAGACTAATGAAAAAACTTTAGGAATAATCTGTTTAAAGTGAATTTGAAAGTGAAAAGCTGACATGCAGATGCAGTGCTGGGATATCTTTAAGATGGGCTAGCCAAGAAATTGGCCCTTGTTTATTTTCTTATGTGATAAGTTTGATAGCAAAAATGTTGTGGGCTTTTTTTTTTTTTCTAAATTATAAAATCAGATGGAGCAGCCAAAGGAATGAGTGAAGTCAGATCAAAGATGATAAATTGAGTCTGATGAGATGAAGACTTTACCTATTTCAAATACCCAACTGAAAGTCTAATTTTATAGAAAATTCTTTCTTAAAAAGAGAGAGAGAGAGAGGAAAGAAAAAAAACACAAGAGAAATGAAAAGAAAAACATGCCATAGCCAATAAGTTGTGAAAAACTCTGGAGACTGGCACTTTCAAATGCTTGGCAGGTTATTAAGCCAATTTTTATTTAGTCCACTATAACTGTTGGAGGGTCTGTGATTCCCAACTGTTTCACATCAGAGAATGAAAACAACTATAGCCCAGCCAAGACCACATTGGTGACTGCCAGCCCCTTTATGTGCCAAACATGAAAGCAACAAGTCCAGATGCTTTGATCCCAGCATTTTTGGATTTATCCCAGAATGTTTTTAACTCATGTTAGGACAACATACATTATAACTGGAAATCAATCAATAGCACTGTGACCTTCAAACGCAGTAAATGTTTGGAGTTAGTTTCTGAGCGTGTAATCTAAATTGGGGATTGGAAGTTGGAAGCAATCCTAACCTAACAGAAAAAAAAAAAAGAAAGTATACAGTTTTAAAATCTGGAGTTGCAAGGAAGCAACAAATGAAGGTTTAATTGTCTCGGGAAAGATTACCAGGCATCGGAGACGCATCCGATGTGGAGGGAGGGCTGGAAAAGCCCAAGGAGCAAAGCAGCGCCATCCGCCCGAGCATGGTGGAGAAACAAGAAATGGCAGGAGATGGGAGAAACACAGATGGAGCAGGCCCTGCCCTCTTGGGACGTGGTTGGTCTGCACCCCTCACTGAGGGTGGCACAAAAGGGCGAGGAGATGCCCATGGGGAACAGGCATGGAAAACCCATCCATGCGCCCCAGGAATGTGCATGCCCAGTGTCCCGGGCATTTCCCGTGAGTCCTGAGTGACAGCCCCATGCTGAAGGAGTCCTTTGGCAAAGTTTGTAGCAACGAGAAAAACAGAAAAAGAACAAATTTATTGCAAATATAGCTGTGTTATGGGCCAGGCTCCAGCCTGTCTTATAGACAAACACCATGATCCCTTTAACCTTTACACTGCTGCTACTCCAGTGGAGCAACACCTGATGGGCACCGATTTAAATCAAGGTCTGACCTCTACAGGGAAGAAGTGGCTTCGAAAGGTCATTAAAATAATTTAATCTCTTTTTCTTTTTTTCTTTTGCAATATGATTTAATTGTATTGCCACTAAATACCAGTCTAGACAAGGTCTTGTTAAAACTTTAAAGTCCCCGTGTAGTTTTACCTATTGATAGTGAGTAGCTGTTGGCAGGTGGACCAAGCTCACACAAAGATCTCTTACAGCAGCACTCCCAACCCCTATCACCAGGAATTAAAAAAAAAAAAAAAACAAAAAACAAAAAGACAAAATTAGGGAATAAAAGCATTCTCCAGCTAGAAAAGCAAGCTATTTTTAGCAAATATGAAATCTGTAACAGTGCAAATCACGAATTGTCAAACAGCTGGGTCAATAAAAGACCAACCCAATGCCCAGCCTGGTTGTCACCTGCAGGTGACAGGGAGGGTGGTGACGGCACAGGGACACAGGTGATGGCAAAAAGGTGTCCATCCTTGAGGCAGTGTAATGCAGGGAAAGGACACAGCCACGTCACTGGGCACGTGGAAACCACTGGGAGAGGACGCACTGCCCTTGGGCTGGAGGATCACCTGCAGTGGAGGTGATCCCCTGGCAGGAGCACCCGCCTGTCCCGGTGCATGTGGTGTGCAGGAGCAGGGCTGGGGAGCGAAGGAGATCCTGAGAAGTGATTCTGGGAGCAGGCAGAGGCAGCATCAGCCCTGGACTGAGCCTGGGTGTGGTTATGGGAGCACCAAACCCTTGTCAGAAGGGACTGACTGCAGAGCAACCATGTTCCCCACGGTTTTGCTTTTACCTCTCCCACCTGTATTTCTCACACCTGGACCTCTCCCACCTGTATTTCTCACACCTGCACTGCCCGTGCCCTCTAAGCACAGGACCAGCCCGTGCCCTCTCTCCTTTTCCAGGGCACCGTTTTCTTAGTGGCCCATTTTTAAGAGAAGGGAAGATGCATCAAGTGTCACACGGTATCCAAAACTCTTTTCATGAGCCTCCAGGCCTTCACTGCCAGAATAAAAAAAAAGCTTTTGGTCAATACTAAACGAAAATAACATGGTGGTAGATAATTGCCCTCGTTTGTCAGTCTGGGCTGATGACTTTCCCGTTTCATTTCCTCCTGTGTAATGTTATAGGGGACATATATGAGATATTCAGCAAGGACTGAAGCAGGGAAGTCTGCAGGAGTGTTTAGTGGGAGGTCAGGAATTTTTAAGAGGTATTATTACAAGGCGGTGTGGTTTGGGTCATGTTTCTTGTAGACATCTTGTCAGGAAACTTTTTGAATAATAAATTATAATCTTTTTATATATTGTACAAGCTTATTAAACTTAATCTTTAAACATGAAACTGAATTTTGAAAATATCATCAGACAAGCTCAGAAACTAAACAAACAACACAGAAACATAAAAAAGGAAGAGAAATAAAACATATGCTGGCCAGAGTTTTAGAGACAGTAGCCACAGCACAGCAGATTTTAATTAGCAGCTACCTGCAGTGGCAGTGGCCTGGGATGAAATGTTTTGATGTGTGTAAATGTTCCTATAAAACAGTTGAAGCTTTCTTAGATCCTGTATCATTTTTTTCCCCGAGCATTGCGGTTTTCCAGCATGGACATTTCACAGACTGGGATCTCAGGAAGACCTAAAGTCTTTGCTTTCTGTCTCTGTTTCTCCAATAGTAAATTGAGGATACTTATATTTATTTACTATAAGGGTCTCTTAGTGCTTCCAAAAACCCAGTATTTAATGGCTGGGTAGAACCAGCAGTTGTGGTAGCAATAGTTGAAGGCACAATCTTGCCATAAATCCTGCTCGCACTTGGACTTGAAAAATAACTCCATACACAGTGATACAGAATTCCTCTATGAAATATTTCTGCTGTGCCAACTTTCTAAAAAATATTCTTGAACTTAACCAGCACAGACCTTTTTCAGAAGTGTAAAGCAAACAACTTCTGTTCGTTCTGCCAAGTGCCTCCTGCAAATGGCTGGGCACTGCTGAGTCTGACTTACCCACGGCACTTCACAAACTGAATCCTCAAAGGTGGCTTGGTGACCGGAGCTCCAGCTCTGCGGGGATTTCCTCATGGCAGGATCTCAGCTCTGGTTTGCATGTGGAGAAATTTGCTTTATCATCACCTCATCCCTTCCAGGTGGGTCAGGACTGCACTAAATCATGGCAAAAGGCAGTGATGGAGGCACTGACATCACTTTGTTTCCCAAAAAGACATGGGATGATGAGGTGGGTTTTGAAAAGCTTTTGGAGAAGGAGGAGATGCCCAGCACCATGCTCATCCCTTGTTGATCCCAAGGGACTGACTTCATGACACAGCAAGAGATGGAAAGGAAGGACCAAAGCAGTCTGTGAGTCGGGACTTCATGGTAAGGGCTGATAATGTCTGATAAAGTCAGGAGAAAGTCCCTCTTCCTGAGCACAGCCTGATTTATATAATTGATAAAGGCTGAGTCAGATGTGCTTGGAGTCCTCTACGTAAATTCTGCCCCGAGTCAGGCAGGTGGCTGCTGCCTCCCCTTAAAGGAATAGCAGCAAATTGCTGGGATACCCCTTAATCCATCTGCACTGTGGATCTAAATGGGAGAGACAATCATTTAATTGTGTATATGTGTGTCCCACCTTCTGTGCCCATCATGCTCATTTCTGGGCTTGTATTTCTGCCCTGGACTTCCTGGAGTTCGAAACGAAGGATCTTGTCTTGCAGTCTACACCTCCACCCACATCCCCAGGGAGGTCACCCCATCACTTGCAGTCATCAGATGCAGAGGATGCACCGTGTCCTGTCCTGATTTACACCCTACGCAGTCCAGCCCTGCCCCACACTGGCAGCTGGCACTGGTGAGCAGAGACATAAATCCGGGAGCCCCTTTCCAATGTAAATAGCGCCAAAAGGATTTGACCCTGGGTACCAATTTCCTGGCTTAATCCGGAGTCTAACAGAGTGTTCCTGTAAAATGCAACTTTCCTTCAAAGGTACCTTTTTTCAAACACTTGATGGAGGTCGGTGGAGTGACGGATTGTGGATCGCCAGCCTCAGAGCGAGGGTGAACGTGATTCAGGTAACTCTGTTGTAGGCACTGTTACATGTTAGAGATAACCATGGATTTGTGTTATCTGCTGTGTCAGATTTAATTGGTGGCTCTTAGGGTCATGTCAGAACTGAAGACACGCAAAGCTTTTAAATGGGGAATCTGGTCTCACCTGGGGGCATTTTCTGGCTGCAGTCAAGATCACTCTTTCTTCTCTGTTCCCGGAAATATTTGTATTCATCAGCACCACAGCAGCTCTTGATGAAAAAAACAATCTTCAGTGGCCATGAGGAGGTGTTGAAGGCCTAGGATGAATGGGCAGATGGACAGGAGAGCATGTGGGATATCAAGGAGATTTTATATTTTATTAAAATGAGAGTTTGTTCTCTGCATCGTTAATTATCTGTGTTTGAATTTCTGTCCATTTCTGCCTACTTTTAAATTCTCCAAGACAAGAAGACTTACACTGTATTGGTACAGAGATGACCATATTGGCTCTTGTCTTATTTTTGGATCTGCTGGTCTTCCTATAACCCAAATAATAACTGTGGAATACTACCAGACCCAGGGGATTCTTTAAAAATTTTATTTAAAAGTGAGATCCAGATCTAGGCTTAGAACAAGAATTTCTGGCACGGGCACAGAACAGGAAAGGGAATTGTACGATTCTTTAATTAACCATAGACCAGGCAAGATGCATTGGCAAATCCCATTGAGAATCCCATGACTCCAGCAATGCGCCACAAGGGGACCTTGCATTCTCCTGAAGGAAACATCCTTACTGCCGAACCACACGGCTCATCAGCTCCACACAACTGCCTGGATTCATCCTCTGCAAATTCTCATCCCCATGTACAGAGTCAGGCCAGCGTTGTCAAGCTTGTGAAATTTGATGGGCTCACAGCACGAGGCAGTTTAGCTGCCGCTATGTGAGATCCCCATCTATGTTCAGCTTTATTGAAAACCTTCTGTCCCATCTGTTTCTAGATGCTCCTTTCATGTTCCTCATCTCTTCAGGCTCTCTTTTCCAAAGAGCTCGCCGGATCCACGTGGACTTAATAAGCGATTTCGGTGTGTGCCTGTGAGCGCAAGGACCAAGATGTCTTGTTTCATAAAAGCCTGTCACTGATTTATTCCTCCTCCTGCTGCCCTGCTTCCTGCTCATTTCTCCTCGCACTTCCAGAGCGAGGGACGCTGTTTACATTAAGGATGTTTCTTGTGTTTACAGATGGGGCAGCATTCGTAAATTATTCCAAAGAGTTGTTGTTTCCAAGGAGCCTCTTCAGGCTTTCAAGAAGGGCTCTCCCCATGTTAGTGCTTCGTGCTCACTGTTTGTTTTAAATTTGTTTTATGTGTCCTAAAAACGTCCCATGGGACCGGTCAGCTCCTGATGCTGCTGTAACCTCCCTCCCCACCGTTTTCTGATAACTGGACAGCTAGGAATGCGTGCGGACACCGGATCCAGCAGCGTTTGTCTTCTCCTTGTGTGGAACCGAGTGTGACCCTCAGTCAGGGGTGTTTATTTCAGAGAGGCGTCATTCCACCTTCCCTCCCTCCCTCATGTGCGTTGAGTCTCCGCATCATGACTGGGAGCACTGGAGTTTCATAATAGCACTGCTTTTTCCTTCAGGAGAAAGAGCAAAACCACACTCGTTTTGTGTTTCATTGGTATGTGTTCTTCCTCTTAGGAGTTCTACTTGAAAGACACATTTTTTGTCTCGGACGTTTTCAAGTAAATTAAAAATATAGTCTGGGAATAGATCAGCCAGAGGCATGGCTCCTCCTGAAAGTCCTTCTGCCTCTCATGGTGGATTTTGTGCTTCTCTTGACATCTGAACCATGGAGGGACACTGGAAATAAACACAGTTATCAGCTAGATGTGCATGCAGTTGTCATGGAAGAGTGGACACAAATTTGAATCGACTGCCATGCTTTTTATCCTGGGATGCAGGGGGATATACTTTCCCTACCATCTTGACTTAGTTTCGCATAGCCTAAAATAAAAAGCACATGTTTGCATGACGGCGAAGTGCACCGATATCTAAACTGTCAAAGAGGAACAGCGACCAAGCCAAATATCTTTGGCTAAATGAGGCAGGAATTCAAAGCTGAGCACTGTAGATGAACCAAATGCCAAATTCATTGTCATTACTTGTAGTTTTTTATAAAAGAGGAGCGCCGATGGCTGATCTCACCTGGCAAATCTAACCTGGAGCGCTGCTGAGCCAGTGAGACCTGCAAATGCATGTGGCAGCTGGCAGAAAAGGGCTGATGGCTTCTGGAAAACCTCGCCTGAGCAGGAGCATTTCTGTGTTTTCTAAGTCAAGCAGTCAGCTCCTACTTGTTGAACAACTTTATTTAGATTATGCTAGACCCAGCTTCTTGGATGAGATGGAAAAATGAGGTCTTAACCTCCTGTTTTACGGATTTTTTTAAAATCCAGTTTTAAACTTCACAGTGTCCCAGTGTTCTTACTAAATTGCTGACACTTATACTCAATCAATTCCTGGGGGAGTTTTTTTAACCATTTCTTCTCCAAAATAAATTCCCCTGGGAGAAATTGAACTCAGCAGAAATATTTGTCTGAACAAGCACAGTGGGAAAAGTTTGAAAACACTGCACTTGTTGGAGCTTCTTATGCTTGGGAGAACTGTGGAAAGTAACTGAAGGCATAAATAGAAATTTAAAACCTCAATTTTGGCAAAACCCATCTCCATTTGAAGATATGTACAGATAAACGGCTGCAACCTGAAGAATTGAGAAGTTACAGAGTTTGTTTAGAGAAGAATTTTGAATTAAACACAGAAACTTTCCTAGGCATGAGTTAACACACACGATTTCATTTCTAAACATAATCCTTGAGCCAAACTATAGGTAGAGCTGCTGGTGCTGAAATGTTGTACAGGAAAAGGTCTGAAAGGAGCTGATACTTCTGTGATAATGCAGCTTTGGGTACTTGATTATTCTTTCCATTTCTGTTTTTACTATGCTCCATTACCAGTAAAATATGCAATGTCAGTCCAGCTCTACCGGTTTTGAAGTGCTGCTTGAGAATTGTAGGAATCTTTTGGCAGGAAAAACACATCTTTCATATGAAATTCTGTAACTATCAAGATAAGTTTTAAGAATGTTTTCTTTCTCAAAGAAATGCAGATCAAGCACTGCTCTGCAAGCTGACACTCTTGATGAAGCAATGAGCCCGAGCTGCCCGAAAGCAAAGTGAAGAGGATACAAGTCCGTAAATTTGCTGTTATCTGAGTGCCTTTCCAAAAGGTACTTGAGTTGATTTGTGTTCTTGGAAATACCGTTTTCTGGGTCAACACTGTAAGATGATGCTGCCAAAAAGCTTCTCATCCTTCTGGGGAAAGTGGCAGTTCAGATGCGGATGTGCCTGACTGGCATGAGCTGTTATCCCCACTTTGGTCTGACAGCAGCTCCCTAGAAGCTGCCAACCTTAGGGACTCAGTTCCTGCTGCAAAAATTTGAGCAGGAGGTCCTTAGAGAGTCAGTTTTCAAGCCGCTTGTCCATCCTTGCCTTGAGTTTTAATATTATCCCTGCAAGCACCTGTGATGTAAAGCACCTTTGATGGAAAGAGAAAGTTGGGTTCTCTCTCAACCATTACAGGAAATATTATCTTTCAAAAGAAGGGCAGCATTTACACCTTTAAAAAAAAAATCAATCCAAGATCACAAGCAATGACTTCCAATGCTATTTTTCTTTCAAGTTTTCAGTACCCTGAACCATCTGAGCTCACCCAATAGTGCCACAGCACTTCAGCGGATCAGTTCCCAGGTAACCTCCACTGAGATGTGCTTGGGTAAGGTACCCCGCTACACCAATATTGTTTTGCGGTGGACAATTTTCTGATGTTTGATTGCCTTGGGTAAGACATTTTTGGTGAATCATTATACCAAAATGCAAAGAAGGTAACTCGAGAAAGATGCTTATGTTTCTGTAGCACTTTGCAGCAGATGTCTCCTATTTACTGCTTTATTTTATTGCTTAATGACTGGATCTCGAGTAATTGAACGATTTGACAGATATTTATTTGTAAAACGTGATTCATTTAGTCAGACATTGTGGAACAGTTTCATGCCAGTTCTAGAGATTTTGGTAGAACTTTCTAAAGATGCAAACATTCAAGTAAATTGCTCATGTCAGTAGCACATCCACTTTTTACTGTTCTTTACTGCACACAAATATTTGAGTTGACAAAAAAGCGCTGGTGAACAGACTACAGGGACTTCTGAACTTTAATCAACCACAAGCACTGGCAGGGTTCAGAAGTAATTTCCTAACTATGAATCACCTGCAGACAATGAATCACATTCTGGAGAAGACTGCCAAATAAAACAAGCCATCATGTATAGCTCGCATTGACTGGACTATGGAAAGGCCTTTGATTCACCTAGCTGAAAGAGAAGATGTGATGAAAGCACTGAAATAAAGGCATAAAAGAATGTAGGAATCCCAAACCACATCTGCTAGCAGTGAATGGCGACGTTTAAGTTCGACAAGGAAGATAAAAGAAAGCGAGACTAAGCAAAATAGCAGGCAAGGAGACACTATCTTACTGGAAAAGACTTGCCTGGAGAAGGACTTCACAAAGCATTTCTGGGAAGAAGACCTTAGCTTAACTTCAACCATATGTGCGAGCTCAGATTTCGGCTGTGATGGAGCAGTTGTCTCTGCTGAACTGGCCAATGATCTCCAGGCAATTTTTAGGAGAATTGAAGGGCAGGGAGAGCAGGGAAGACAAATAGCTGAGGGGAAGGCTGAGGGGAGAAGACGCTCTCCCGGTCGGTCTGGTGTTTGCTGAGGTGAACGGAAAGCTTCTCCAGGGATTCCACAGGCCAAACTCCTGCTGCTGGGGAGGACGTGTTAGGTTTCCACCTCAAACAGAAACGGGCCAAGATTTTGGGTGCTAACAATAAAACAGGGACAGGATCTTGTATCATGTTTTTCAGAGGCAGCGCTGAATATAGGGATGGTGAAATAGGAGACGAAACCAAAAACTTCCTGGAGACTGTAAAGCATCACACATAAGAGTAAGTCCTACCACAAGGAAAAGAAACAGAAGACGGGATAAACTTGACTTTTTTTACTATTTTATTTCTTATGAGCGGCCTTTGGCCATGCTCTCCCGAGCAGCGAGACAATAGCTGGTAAAGCAAGGACAGCAGAAGCAACGAGAGCCCTGCAATTATCTCCACTTTGATGATTCCCCTCCGGTTGTGCCAGTATTCAATAAACCCTCAAATTGCATGCTGTAGCAGGAGAGTGAATTTACTGCAGCCAAAATCATATGAGTGCAATGAATCAAGACAGCCTTTCCGCACTGCTCAGGTCTGGCTCGTGCGTGCTGCTCCACACACTAACATACACTAAAAAAAAAATAAAAGGTACAGCTGAATTCCAAAATCCTTCCAGTACCTACCAGCTAACAGAGACACACTGCCAGCATAAGGAGGTCAGACTTGGTACCTCTGCCTCGGTTTAGCTCCTGGATGTTTCTCAGCTTCTCGAACAGGCAACAATTCGGTGAAAAACTGAACTTGCCTCACAGAACGAGCTGTGGTAGCTCTGCACTGAGGCACCGGGCCGTAAAAAGCCCTCTTACAGGGGACTTTACAGACATCCAGCCTTATTTCCAGCTGGCGGCGGGCCCTTTGCTGTGATTTGTTTTGAAGAAGTGCGGTCTGAGCGCAGGGACCGTGAGCACTTCCCCGCGCAGCCACGAGAGAGCAGCCGGCAATTAGGGCTGAGGGCTCCGGCAGCGCCGGGCGGGACGGAATCACCGCAGCGCTCCGGGAAAAAAATCCCCGCTGTCTCCTCCTCGCCTTGCGCTCTGTGAACGAAATTGGAGTCAGGACTGCGAGCCCGGCTTAGCTAAACCCGCGCTGCTTGTTTTGAGCGGCGAGTCAAGGTTTAGCCGTGGGTTGGTGCGTGGGGTGGTGGAGGCTGGGGATGCTGTGGGGATTGGGGGAGTTTGTCCCCCTGGCTTAGGATATTCTTGCCCGAAGCCAAAGGCTGCCTAATGACTGCTGGCAACATCGACAGCCCTTTCACGGCGGCAGCTCTGTACCTAAAAGTGTGAAAGTTAAGTTGTCCATTTTCCTGCGTGCTGAATAATACTCAGGCACTGGCTGATCAAAGCGCCTGCCCCACAAAATGCAGCTGAAATAAGTTTTCCACACTTTATTTCTCACATGTTAGATACGTTGATAGAGACAAGAAATGTTGTGTGGACAAGCAGGCGTGGGGAGGGGGGGGGGTCTGTGGGGGTCTCTCGCCTGCTGCTGTCCCCGCCAGGGCATGTTCCATAGAATCATGGAATCATTCAGGTTGGAAAAGACCTCCAAAATCATCGAGTCCTGATGCTCCTGTGAAGAATTCCAGCACTCCCAGAAGATTTTAAACTCTCGGTTATAAGCTCATTTTTGTTTTCAAAGAGCTTATGCCAGTTTTTGCCATGAGGTTTGGAGTGAGCTATCAAGAAAGGAACACAGATACTATAAATAATAGAAAATTATTTATGTTCCTGGACAATACTTTCAAACACGGATAGTATTCAAAAAATGCAGAAGTCCCCTGAAACCTCAGATCCCATATGAATCATGTCGTTCACGAGGCACATGTTTACTTGTGTGGTTCCTGGGGTACATATTTTCACAGGCATGTAAGAGCGACTCCCGGGCACGAGTCCGGGGCAGCTCGCCCGGCCCAGAGCTGGGATGTCCCAGGCTCGATCCCGTGCTGCTGCCAGAGCCATGCACACCTCCAGACATGGCCTGGCTGGGGTCAGCGTCCTGCCTGGAGCAGGGGCAGTGCCCTGTGGGATGCAGTCAGCGCCCGCAGCAAAGGGGCTCTGGCTCTTTGGTGTCAGCTGGGGGGTGTCCCAGAGCCAGGGCTCTGCTCCCTGGGGGAGATGCCGTGCTGCCGGGACGGGGTTTGGGAACGCTTTCTCTTGAGGGGAGGAGGAGGGAGAGTGGGCCTTAGGCTGACGGGATTATTGTGCTTTGCTCAACATCCTCAAAGGCACTGAGCTCCCAGAGAGGAGCCTCTGCAGCACCAGCCCTGCTCCCTGGTACTGCCAAGCTGGAGCCTTACAGCAGAGATAAAAACACCCCCAACAATAAACAAAAGAAGGTAAAGTTAAAAAACAACAAAGCAATTCAGCACCAGTACAGCCCTGTGTGTTTTCTCTTTCTGGCAGCCCCTCGCAGAGACGCTCTGGCTCCAGCCATTCAAGTGGTTTCCTATCACTTGACTTCAAAACCAAGCACCAGCACCAAACCAGCAGCTCTGCCATCGCTGACCTGCAGCGACCCTGGGACAGGAGACACACAGCCCAGCCAGGACAGGTGGGTGAACACCCTCACCTTTCAGCCAGGGGCAGTCTGAAGTCGCCTCCTCATTCCCAGTGTTTCTCACAGCCATCGTGGCTGCCTTGGTGAGCACTTTCTCCAAATTGCATAAATACATATGCAATTAACTGCAATACTTACATGTGAGTGCCTATTATTATATGCAGTGCATGAGTATTGTAAGCACACAAAATCAGGAAGGAGTGAAAAGCAGCAAAATGCGTTTGAAACCTCTTTAAGACCAGGGATGTTTCCAGCCCTGACTTAGGGAGAGTCAGCCCCTGATTCAGCTGAGGCTTCATTTAGGTTACCCTGTGGAGGAATTCCACTAATTAAGTCTACACTTAAATATTAGAGAAATGGTGAGAAAACAAAATCTTCCTTAATAAACACTTAATATTTAATATTTAATAAAAAGGTTTATGTCAATATATTAAACGGAGAGAGATCAGATGGTTGGTTCAATAACCAGGTGCTGTGAAATGTAGCAGAAGGTGCTTTGAAGGACACAGATAGTGTTTGGTGGGGAAGTGAAATAAATGCTGCAGGTGAAGTACATCATGGATCTATACCTCTAAATAAATTTGGGGCTACTGACGGGCAATAACAGCCACCGTGTGGTGGTACCACAGGAAAAAAGTGCCAGGCAGTCGGTGCTCAAGTTAAATTTTCACAATGTTTTCTCACTGCTTTCATTTGATCATTGTAAAATGTTTTCAGAAGTTAAAATTGTTCCTTCTGATAGGTGTTGTACCCGGTAAATGTTGTTTATATCGACCGCAAACAAATCTTAACTGGATCTAGTAACTGTACAACTGATGTCTAAGTTCAGCGAACAAAAATAATCATTCCAAAAAGTGTTTAAGGTGAAATTAAGCTAGGGTTGCAAAAGGCTGGTGGAAAACATATTGGATGGCATGGGCTGACAGTCAGGCTGCTAAAGACACCTTCTGGATCAGCTTTAGGAATTGCTTATTAACCACTTCAATAATAAACAGAGAGATTAAGGGCATGCAATAAAAGAAAATCCAGTGGATATTTCACTCAGTATCCTCAAGCTTGACGCATTTATTTCATTCAAAAATTCTTCGCTGTTGACTCTGTAATGCGACTCAGTGTTTACTTCAGCTAATGATTTTTAGGGATCTTTCATTGGCCTTTTGGGGCTGTAAATGCAGTGAAGATCTGCGAGACGTAAGGATTCAGTTTGGTTTTGAAATGTAAACCATATCAAAGGGATTTAAATTATTACTTAATCTTCAGCAACAAGTTTCTGGAGGACCATACACCCTGAAAGCACTGTACAGTGATACAGTGATGAAACAGCAATGGGCTCGATGCTGTAATGCAAATGAAGGGATTTATTCCCATATCTGTCTTCATTTGTGTGCTTTGGGGGCAGCAGGAACGGCCCCAAAGATGGGTACTGCTCTTGGAAGATGCTGAGCAATGAATTACTTCCAGAGCCCTTCTGTAGTATACACTGACTGCTAAGTGGTTTCTAATTCATCCCCTAATGTGTGGGTTTCGAATATGCCTATTCCCAGTTTCTTTCTGAGGGAAATATTATAGTGGATTTAAAGTTCCATTTACCTGCAGTTCTGAAAGTCGCGTCAAGTCGAGGACTGACTGCTGGGGAAAGACACACCAGGAAGTTGATCCTTAAAGGGGTGCTCATTTCTGCTCTGAGCTAGAATTTACTTCTCACGGCAGAATTTTGAAGCGAGTGAATTAAATGCAAGGGGATTTAGTTCTTTTGTCAGGCTTAAGAAAATAAGTTAGAGTGGGTCCTTGCAGTTTGCTGATCCAGGATTGTTTTAAGACACAATTGTTAGGCATGTTTTAAAAAGAAAAAAAAAGATCTTTCAAGAGCTCATTTCCCAGAACATTACCAGCCAACAGCCCTAATGGGCTCACGCCACACAACAATTGTTGACTAATACTATGTGCTTTGCAAAGAAAAAAAAAAAAAAAAAAAAAAAAAGAAGAAACAAACTGTTATATGTTTTTTGTTGAGATATATTTAGAGAGCTTTCTTATTGTTAAGAGCTTTAGGAACAATAATCAGTGGTATGTCATTCTGGTATTGTTAGCAAAGTCCTTTCTATTGAATTTTCAAGATGTTGTAAAGTGAGATTATGTGAGTAGCACCTCTGGACACTTTTTCCCATCATTGTGTTGGTATCAATCGCTGACTTCCACTGTTTCTCCTGGTATTAAATGAAAATGTTGTTTCCCACTACGCTGATTGGAGGCTGTATAATGCATGACATAACTGATAACCCTACTGAGATTACACATTGTAAGATTCGAACTGCACGAGAAATTTGGACAACAAAGTAGGTGGCCACTTGGGCTGGGAGACAAAGTTTAAAAGAAAATGTTCTGGGATCATTGTTTCAGCTGAAATGAAGAAACATTGCAAATGGATAATTTACGAGGCTGGTTCCTCAGGTTTTGGGAAAATGCTTTTTTTTTTTTTTTCCCTTGTTGTTCCATGGGGACAGTAGCTAGAATATATTTTCCAAGGGCAAAATGTTGCCCTAAGGCACCCAGCCTCGCTCACCCCTGGCAGAGCTGTACTAGAGCAGAAACCCACACCCTGCTGAGACTCCTGACATTTTCCAAAGAGGAAATATTACAAATTCAGTGGTAGAGTGGAGGAGGAGTAAGTTATACTTTGGAATAGTGGCGAGCTGAGAAAGCCAGATTTTTCAACTCTAGAATAAAACCTGCTGAAAATAATGAAAGGCTTTGAGCTGACTCCTGTGATACACCCCACCAGTATCTGGGCAACATAAAGAGCAACATGGGGAGAGCCCTCATAGCAGGTTCTGGCTGTTGCCATTTCCCTCACACCATGTCAGGTTGTTTTGGTGGTGCCCTTGTGCTTCAGAAGGGTGTTTTGGGAGAGATGCTGAGCTGGTCAATGCCTCTGTGCCATCCTGCTGGTTACCCATGCCTGTTTATTTTCCCCCAGCACCACGTCAAGTTTAGGGTGGTTCAACTTTTTTGCTGGGTTTTTTTTTTTTTTTTTGGGTGGGATTTATCCCAGTCCCTGTTGCTGCTCTGCTTTGCTCTTCACACAGTGACTTTCTCTCCAGCTTTGCTGTTTGCTAAGCTAACAGAGGGTGGCATGTTCAGAGCTTGGCTAGTGGCCGACACGAGGGGAAGGAGAGGTCACTGGCATCCCACTCCCTGTCCTTCCTCACAGGCAACAAAGAAAAGCATGGGGGAAGAACTCAGCTCCAAGCCATGCCCTTCGGCACCTCTCAGCCTGGTGTCTGTGCTCAGCCAGGGCAGGGACAAATTCAGACCTGACTCTGGCTCTGCTCAGCTGATGGGGTGTTAGGTCCAAAAAGTAGTTCTTGATCTCCCATTCAAACTTTTTATGGACGAGTGTAAAGCTGCAGCGAGTTTCTCCATGCAGCGGTTAAGGTTTTAATAGCTCTTAAGTAATAAAACCAGCAGAACTGCTTCCAGAGAGTACCAGGGAATCAAGTCTAAATGTAATAAAGGTCTCCCCTTCGTTACGGTGGATTGCAAAGTGTTTTGTGGCTTGTGGTTACAGAGCAGAGGGGCTGTGGATCCTTGTGGAACCAAACTTTTATTGCACGGGTGTGACTGCAGCTGACTGGACTTCACACCTCGGGGGTCTCTCCCGAGGAAGGGTAGAGGTGTCAGCACACTGGGACTTCTCATTCTTCTGGGGGTGGCAAAGATTATCCTCCCTTAAGACCTGAGCCTGACACTGGGTGCTGGAAAAGATTCCTGGCCACGCTGAGACGAGAGATGACTTCAAGGGAAGAGCCACCAGACCGGTGCCCAAAGGGCCCTGCAGCCACAGGGGGAAGGGGACAGACTCTAATGGGGCCTGTTCAGTGGGACAAGGGCTGATGGTTTTAAACTAAAAAAAAGATAAATTTATACAGACATAAAGAAGAAATTTTTTTACAATGAGGGTGGTGAGGCCCTGGCACAGGTTGCCCAGAGAAGCTGTGGCTGCCCCATCCCATCCAGGCTGGAGCAACCTGGTCTAGGGGAAGGTGTTAGAACTGGATGGCCTTTACAGGTCCCCTCTAGTCCAAACTGTTGTATGACTCTGTGGAAGAGCTGGGTAAAGTAAATGATTCCTTAATTAGGAAGATCAAAAACGTTAAAATATTTGTACCAATCGGTTTTGAATGAAGACCATTAGGTTTTGTCCTCCAATGTTTTGCATTCATTTGGATTATGGATGATCCGATATTGAGTCTGCTCAGATTTTCACACAAATCCCTCTGAAATTCAGGAGAGGCTGAATGCTTAAATTAATTTCAGCATCTCAGCTCATGCCCTAATTTTTCTTTCTTTATTCTAGTGTATCAGCACTTCAGATGTTAAAAAAGCTCTCTTCATTTTGGAAGTGGGGAAAGACATGCGGATGAGATGAGAGAGCATCCTTGGAGGACGCTGATGTCAGGTTTCCATTCTGGGTGTGGAGAAGGCAGCTCTCCACCACCTTTCTCTCCTGTGCTGGTAACTTTAACGCAGGAGACCCCACAGCGAGCAGCAGCTGAGCACCCCGACCTCTCTCATCCCTTGCTGAAATCTCTCACTCCTCTTGTGAACTTTTTCCAGGAGATTTTCTAGCAGGAGTTCCTCCCCTGGCCACCCTCAGGAAGACAGACGGGCTGGTGTGGCCTGGACAAAGGGGCTGCTTTGCTGCGCCACCACGTCACAGCCCCGCATACCTCACCCCAATTAGCGCCAGCCCGCCTGGACCTTAATTGGGCCTGACACGCGCCTGTTGAAAGAGATTCCCCAGGAATTAAAGCGCTACTTCTCTAGTTTGAGTTGGCTGGTGATGTGAAACATGACATGATTTTGGAGAATTTCTGCGCTTACCACGAAACAAATCTGCCCCAGGTATCAAGCGGGCTTTGTGTCGGGGCTGTAATCATATTACAAATTGAATGCTTCCACATGTGCGCGCTGGCACATCTACCCTCGGCTATCTCACATGTATCTGCCCCAAGGTACAGATGCTGAGGTCTTGACACAGCATAATACAGATCTAAATATATTTTCCAGATTGCCTTAGCACATGCTAATGAAAATGAGGAGTAAAAGGCCCGAAAGAAGCAGCTGTTTAAAATTTTCTTCAATCCCCGAAAATCAACTTCTTAATTACTGATAATTTAAGCATCAAAATCACCACTAACCCTCTTCTCCCACTAGACTCTTCCAAGCTGGGAGGCCTGCTCGAAGACTCTTGGGCAAAACTTTTTCTTAGAAGTGTAGCATTTCATCAGATTTCTTTAGCTTTTCTGGAATTAATTAGTATTAAAATAAAGCAGGGAAAAGGCGGGTGCCTGCTGGAGGTGCCTTCTCTCAGACCCCCCGCTCAGACAGCCAGGGCAGGTACTGCTGAAGCTCATTGTACCACAATACTTTCATATTTCCACAGCACTTTTCATAATAAAAGGTTCCCCAAACTTCCCCAAATGGATTTATAGATATAAATAGCTTCAAATGCCATTAAAATGTGCACCCTCTTGGATCAAAGGGGAAAAAAAAGGAGGCTCTGCATCCTACACGCAAAAGGATCTGTGTTCAGTCTGGTTTATGTTCATACCTCGGGGGGCAACCAGTCCCAAGCAAAGTTTAGGCAGCAGTTTTGGGATAAAGGCTCGCAAGCTGTATCACGAGTTCCTGGATCACTGTGTAGCAGTGGGGCCTCTTTCCAGGGATTATCTAAATGTTAGTCTGATTAAAATCTAAATTCTGGGATAATTTTGCTGAATATTGTTTTCCTTCAGCAGCAAATGAATCTGAATCAGGGGGAAAAAAAAAGAATGGAAAAGGAGGGGAATACAGTACTTATTTTTTTTACTCTTTATTTGATGTTCACCACCTCCCCAGACTTCACTGAATGACTGAACTTGAGTTGAGCCTTTCCTAAAGTTGGCACCATTTTCTGTACAGAAACAGAAGCTGAATTAGTTTGGCTCTTGCCAGCCCCAGACTAGGTGTACTCACAGACCTACAGAGCCAGTCAATGGACGGGACAGAGGCTGGTTTTGGCAGCAGAATGCAGAATGCATTTTCTTCCTAACTGGAGTCCTGGCAAGGAACGTGGGCTTTGACATGGAAAAGGGGTTTCTGTTTGCTGCTGGATACCTTTGTTTTGTTTAAATCGTTACCGGCAGCATCTTTAAAACTAACTTTTCCACACCACTCTGTGAGTGACCAACAAAACCACAACTGGGACTAAATATAGCTGGCAGGAGGAGAGAGCAGCGGAGCCATCCAGGAGATCACAGCGATTCTCTGCATATGAGCGACCCGACAGAAAATTTTAAAGTTCAAGACACGCATGGAGCAACAGGCCAAACTGAATAGCTGAGCAAAAGCAGCCCTGCAAATGCTTTTAGAATAACTTCCCCTCCCATTACTCCACAAATGTACCCATTGGAAACAGCAGCTGACACGGGAACGGCGACTGGGACCTGCAGGGATATTGAGGAGCTGGGCCAGGGTGAAATATTGATTAATCATCTTGTCATGCTGGGGCTTTGTTAGGTTCTGTAGATAGGAATTGAGAGGGTAACGTGCAGCCCCTCATCTAGGAAGGCTGCAGGATCACATGGGAATGATTTGTTGACTTACAGAAAAGTACCACAGTGGGGTGAACAGTAGGATGATGCTGAAATAAGCTGAAGGGATTTTAAAAAATTGACTTTTTCTTTCCTTAAAAAAAAAAAAAAAAAAAAAAAAAAAAGAGAAATCACTGTAGCAGAAAGCCAGAAACACTGATCCTCACTCAGCAATCTGTTTGCATCTGGACAAGCGCACCTGTGTGGTCCATCGGTGAGGGTACGACACAAAGACAAAAATTATCCAGTTTTCTTTGTTTATTGGGGGATGAGATGAAAATCAAATCAAATCTGGGTTTGCTTTTCAGCTGTTCCTCTGGGTGAGTAACTCTGGCACTGAGAAAAGGCAATGAACATCAAGGCCATGGTGAGGGATCTACACGGATTTGAAGGACTCGTTGTGATATTATAGAAACACATTTTGTCCCCTCTGTTCACCAAACCCCACGGGCAGTGCTGCTGGCTGGGATACTGCAACAAGGAAATACCACATTCCAGGCCACCAAATGGAAAATCAGCCCAGGGGTTGGATGAGGCTGGGCAGTCTCTCCCTAATGGTCAACAGACCTGGTTATGGGCAGGTTGAACTAACCCCGAGCTCAGCTCAAGGAGTGCTCTTCCTGACAGGTCTGTGATACGTGTGCTGCTCTAACCCAGAACATTAAACCCAGGGGACACTGTCCCACCCTTTTCTCCACCTCCCAAACCCCCTTTCATCTAGGGCAGGTGAGGGCAGAGCTGATAAGAACTGTCATTGCATCAAATTAAAGGGGAAAACGATCTGGAAAGTTGTTTGCAGATAAAACTTGACTTAATTAATCTATTTGTTCTCTGTATTTGGCTGAAACCTAAAACCAAGTTTCACAGTGACTTTAACTGCACTAAAAATAATGGCCTATTTATGCAATTATCTATTTATGCATGTACCTGGCCATTGCCCCAGGCCAGTGGAGTACAAGAATATGCACACGGGATTTTTTTTGTTGTTGTTGTTATTTTTTTTCCAGGTGGGGTTTAGGCTTCCTGCATGAAAACCATTGGGCTGTAGGTCTCAGTTCGCCACCAAGTTGTGCAGAAGGTTCTAGAGCTGAAGGAGCAAACCAAACAAGCCCACACTAGGGCTGGAGTCAAGAATGACATTTACAGGTTATTCTGAAATATAACTTAAGGATCTCATGAGAGGTCTTTGTGCACTGACACAGGCTGGGAAAGGAGCAGATCAGCCTTTCCATCTCTGCTGATGAGAAGAGCAACAAGATGGGCATTCCCTGGGCCAGTGCTGGCTTTTCCTGAGATCCCACCTCCCACAGGTTGCCCAGAAGCAGGGGCTTGAATCTGATCTCAAAGGCAACACAAACTAAAATACCTTTTTTTAATTCCTTTTAGAATCTAAAAGGCTCATTTTCTGCATTTGGAGGCTCATTTAGCATCTCAGTCATGGATTTTGATCTGGTGAGTGACTATTTCACTATGCACCAGCCAAGCCACTGCTTCCCAGCCTTGTCCCACAAGCAGCAGGCGGGCAAAGCACCAGCCCCAGCTCAGGGCTCCACGACTGCCTTCGAAGGTGACATTGCACCAACCTCCTCTGTGAAATGACCCAAATATCCCTCTTTTCCAAGGCAGCGTTTTGAAACTTCAAGGACTTCACTAAACCCCTCCAACAGTCAGTCTATTGAGAGGCTCTGGCTCGTGTCCCACATTTCAAGGCCAAGTCCAAGACACCTCCCAGTGCCCCATCCTCTGGTTGCCCTCACGACCCCACAGATCCATCTTTGCTCCCCAGACTGCAGAGGAAATGCGCCTTTTTTGCCCCGACTCAGACAAAACCAAGACAATAAGGAAATAGATCCCTTCAGTTTTGTAGTCCTTTATTATTTTTTTTTAAGTTGATCCTCCCATAGTAATGTACTGAAATGCGTAACAGTTACATTGTACAAAGCATTTAAAGAAAGTACCTCAACTTGCCGATTATTTCAAAATGAGATTATAAACAAAAGGAAAAATAAATCTGGTCCCTCACTAAAGGCCAAAAAAACCCCCAAAAATAACTGAATACCTTCCGTTATTTATTTATTCTTTTTAAAACATAAATTTGGAACACTTCATCTTACAAATAGGATTAACATGAACATAACATCACACAAGCTCGCAGACAACCAGCATAAAATATTGGGTACAGTTTTTTTTAATCAGAAGAATCATGCTTTCATGAAGAAATTATAACTGTTTATACAATCGAATCAATTTACTGTATTACAAAAAAAAAAAAAAAAANGTATTACAAAAAAAAAAAAAAAACAAAAAACAAAACTAAGTCGCATCTATTAGTTATTTAGTTCATTAAAAGGCAAAAAAATAAAATAAAAGAGGAATGTAAGAAAATTTCAAACACTGTTTTGCACTCCCATATACACAGATCAGTTCACCTCACTTTTTTTTGGAAGTACATGGGTGCCTTACATCGTAACGCAGTGGGGGACTGGAGCAGTGCTGTTTGTTACAGGAACAGTGCTATTGGAATCAACAAACAATCGTTTGCCAACAAATAAATACATGGTACACACAACACAAAGAAGTAATTAAGAGGGGAGGGGGAAAGGAAACAATACAACAAAATAGTGACATGATTGTCGAAAATTAAAAAATCTCCTTACAATGATTCGAACTAGTGGTGCTGTCGATGAACGCGGTGCTTTCACGGAATTATCTGGATGATTTAGCTTCTTGGAGTAGTGAACATTCATAGTTTACAATATACACAAGCCTCTTATGGATTGTTTCTCAGAGTTCTTTCTTTTTCTGTCATTTTTTTCTCCTTGTTTTTCCTTTTTTTTTTTTTAGACAATGCAGTTGAGAAGGCAAAAGAATTACGGAGAGAACAAAATATTCCCTGTTACTTCTTTCTACATTTACGATGGATAGTGTGCATTTGATAGAACTATTTTCTTTCTTTGAAGGGCTAAAATGCATAAAGCTTTAATGAAGAGATTTGTACATGAAAGCAACTGTTCCCAATCCTGTGTCAAACTATCTTATACAAAAAGAAAATCAATTCAGTTCCTACTTTAAAGGAGTGCCCATGTGTGTATCAATGCAGTCTTAACCCTTCTGCCCCTGCCCTTCAAAGCCGGGTGAACTGGAAGACACTTTTTCCGGCCCCGTTTACATCATCCACTGAAACCTTTATTTTATTTTATTTTATTTTTTTTTTTTAAGTCGCATTGATCCTCCAGAAGTCAGCAGCTGCCTTTGCTGTGCAAAACAAAATATTGAGAATAAATAGTTTCTTTCTTTTTTTTTTTTTTTTTTTTTAAAATTACTCAGTTTAAGGTCACCGGACTTTAAATGAGTGACCCTGCAGATTTATAAGGCATTCTGCTCAGCAGTCTTTTAAATAGTCATATACGAAAGAGCCATGCTACTGGTTTGGACTTGGTCCCATCCTCGGTACGACTCCGCACTGTCATACGTGGCTGATGGACTGGATGGCGCTGGATTCCGCGGCTCTGGCCATACTGTGCCACATGTTGGGAGAACTGTGGGGTGCAGAATGAAGGGAGTCCTTGTCGGAGAGGGAGAGCATCATGGCGTAGGCCTGCACGGGGACACAAGGAGGACAGAGAGGTCACACTCCCGCGGCGGGATCTGAGCTTGGACCCGCGCCACCCCTGCGCCGTCAGGCTACAGCCACCGGGCTCAATTTAGCTAAAAAAACCCCAACAAAATGCTTTAGGTAAAACCACTGTCAACCCTTTCACTGACGCTTTTGACTCGCTAACAGTAATAATAATTTCTGCTTTCATCTGGTTTCACAAAGCTCGGAGAAACCTTTGATAGTAGACAAGGTCCCAAAGTCTCCTTTGCCTTCGGATTCTTGGCACGGGAGACTGTTTTCAAGAGGCTGAGGAATCACATTATCCCTTGTCTCGTCCTGTATTTCACCATATATAACAGTCTCCTTCGCTGACCTTTCCTACATGCGTACTCTGCAGTTTTTAAAACAGGAATCTTTGAAAGGGGCTAAAAAAATCCATTTTAATTAATATTTAGTAAATGGCACGAAACAGCACAAGGATACCATTTCAGTTATTGCTGTTTGTAAAACATGCTGAGGACCTCGAGGTGGTGTCATCTAAAATGCTATAAAAAAATACCAAAAAGCCAAGCCAGCCAGAAGATCGAGTCACATCCCTGCGAGGCTGCAGCTAAATTCCACAGCACCAGTGTGCCCACACTGGCTGGCTGAGAGCTCAGTGGGACTAGTTCTTACCATGGCTTTTCCGTGGGCAGCAGGCAGAACAAAAATAGAGCAAAAAAAGTAAGAAAAAAGTATGGAAATCGTCCATTCTCAGGGAGCAGAGCACCCTGCCATGTCTCAGGGCAGGCTGAGGTTTGTGGACAGGGAGCACAGCCCTGTCTGACAAAGCTGGAACAACCCTGCCTGCCACACACTAACAGCTTAATCCTGCAGGTATTTGGTGACAATAACATTTTAACCGAGTTAAGCTTTTTACCTGGGATTTGGATTTCCTGTACAATGGTTGCTTGAGGTCCTCCGGCAGCTGGGAAGCATTGAAAGCTGCCAATTCAGCTTCACTGTATTGATTTTCTTCCATTTTCCTCATTTTGAGGCTATCTGTGAAGTGCCTTATGTGGTCCAAAGCCGAAAGTCCAGTCTTATTATACTCCTCTTCTTTATACCTACAAAAACACCACGGATGTCTTAATGGCAATTAAAGGATCCTCCCTGCGTTCCCTCACCTTCTCAGATTTACACATCTGAGCAATTCCCCCCTTTGCCTCATAGAATGGCGATCCCGAAATAAAAGGAATTCCCTTTCCCGTTCTAAAGAAAGGGCAGCTGAGTTGAGGAGGGAGAGTTTATCTCTCCCATGGTGTCCCCATGGCCTTTCCACAAGGCCACCACGAGAGATCCAGGACGGTTCACGGAGCAGACAACGTCTCTCCCATGGATCTGTCTCACCCTGCTTCCCGTCTCACCCAGAACCTCATAACAGCTCCCCAAGCACAGTCCATGTTCCCAACAAGGGCTGCAGACGTCACGAGGAGGCTGAGAGCAGGGCTGGCGTTGACCCCACCACAGAGGCTCGTTGCTATTGTGAGTGGGAAGCGGCTGCTCCGGGCCGGTTCCCACGGCACCGCTTTGGTGCTGGCACTCTTGTATGGTTCATTGTTTTGATTCCGCCTGTCGGGCACACCAATGCTCGGAAGGAACCAACCTGCCAGGGGAAGCTTTGCAGTTCATGTCCAAAGTACTCGTTTCCTCGTAATCCTCCTCGGGAGTGCCCTCATGCATGTCACTCGTCACAGGCTCCTTGCCTGCTTTCCCTGCCATTTCGCTCTCTTCATCTTCTTCATCCATCATTACTTCATCTTCTGCCTCCTCGTCATCCAACAAATCCGAGTTCTGGCTGGCTACCATGGCTTTTTCATCCTTAAAGTGGCTGCCATTCATTCTGAAAGTACCAAAACAAACCCAAGCTATAAACACAAATCAGATATGAAAGCTCCTCATCGGCAGACTCTTGGAGGCAGATCTGAAAAGCATCTGTCCCAGAAGAATAAAGTGATTTCTGTATTTTATATCTTGCTTAGCTTCAGACATTCAGGCAGCATTGGAGAAAATTCCACTCAAAAATCAGTGGGACATTACAGCACCATCAGCATGGGATTTTCCTGTTATCCTGCTAGAACTACTGTTCAAGCAGAGCCCTGTTCAGAGAGCCATTCCAAATTTTCTCATGCATTATTTCGTCTCAAGTTTCCAATCATACATGTAGTCTGGGCAAAACAACTCACTGCCTTTTAACAGAAGCTGTAGGGGCCAAGAAACTCTGAAAATCGGATCTGGCATTTTTAACAAAAAATGACATCCAATATTGCATTCAGAGTTTTAAAGTCAAAATTACATGCATAATTAATTTTGCACACTGCCACCCCTTTGGAAGCCATATTTTCATATAAAGTGTATGGATTTCATACATGGGAACCTAAGGGACTTCAGCTGAAGACCTGTGGTCTGCAATATTGCCTCCACGCTGAACTAGGTTATTGATAGATTTGAAGGTTAAAAAGCAATGAAAAGAAAGGTCATATGGCAATTTAAGTGCATTTATTCTTATTAAATGAGTAATTACAGCAATACACACATGGAAAACCATTTGGTCTACGCGCTGTTATTATGCTGCCCTTTGCTCTCAGACAATGACTTCTCTTAACTACTTCCTACTGGATTTTTATCAAGGACATAATACCCAGGCTGGAATAGGGGCTCGTTTGGTAATGGTCTCAACCCTGTAGGATTCCGAGCATCCGGAGCTGCATTGTGTGCATCACACGAAATGAGAACGAAAGAAATTCGGCACCGCGGCGTCAACGAACGCCCAACCGGAGGCACAGTGATGTGAATGAGCTGCACCCGGTGGAGCCCCCCGCAAAACTCAAGCTCCCAGTGTATCTGCCCCCACCACGTTGTGCAGCACAGAGGCCTTGATTCATCTATTGTTCTCATTGTGCAAAAGGTCCTTAACTCTTCCAGGAATACAGTTATAAAAATGGAAACCTTATTGTCCGCACGCAGTCTGCTTCAGACTCCGTGTGCTTCAAACTGTGCGGGACAATACGGGATATGCCCAAAGTTGGAGCAAGATAAGATGAGCCCTCGCGGCCTGGTTGGTGTTTAACGTTTGACTTGCTGCTGTAACAGATGGACTTTCTGAGGAGCAAAGCTGGCTTCTGCCACAATAATAGCCTCGTTTTCCTAAACATATTAGAGTTTCTTCTATTTTCCGAGCAAATTCCAGCCGACCGCTGTGAGTTTAGTGTTGTATTGAAAGAAATGCTCTAGGGAAAGGTCTGTCTTTGCAACAGGATCAAAAAATCTGAGGCTGTGCAGAACAGGGAGAGCTGAAGCAGCCACCTCCCTCTAAGATCATCAGAGAAATATCTCTTTATCATCTTTTATTTAAATAGGCAGAAATAAGAAATTGTTGAGCGCAGTTTGGGCTGCCAACTTGCTTGTTATGCTCAATTGAGGCTGCTAGAAATGAAAGGGAGATGGACTACAACCAAAGTAACAAAAGCCATGTGATTAAGAAAACAGATTCTCTAATTATGCTTTCAAATGCAGCAATTTGCCAGGGATAAAATATCCGTCAAGAGCAGTCTGAAGTGCCAAATTTAGAAAGGAAACACTGCACAACCCAGCAACCTTTCCACTTTGCTGACTTCCTGTCGGAGGACATGTTGAGACCAGATGTGCGAGGAAAAAATCCCAAGCCCTCATTGCCAATCAAGATGGAATGAAATTTGAATATGCATGTAATCACTTAATCCAATACTTTTGTGGAAATTGTGTTGTGTCCACCCTTTTTATCCCTTCACAAAGGCATCTAGAAATTGAGGAGACAGCAAAGTTTGTCACCAGCAGAAAGGATTTTTTTGATGTTGATAATGTAATGCCAATTCAAAAGGGAAAATAATGCATAATGCAACACCAATCCCAAAGAAATATGTGGGGCTCCATCCCACAGCCTTTTCTGCTTAGCTGTACTTTTATTAACTGAAAATATTTAGAAGTGGTCTCTCTTCTGTTAGTTCAGAACAATTCAAACACCCATATACTTAATAAATCTTAGTAGGAAAAGCTCTCTCACATGCTGGAGCACTGTGGACTCCCAACGCCCACCCGCAGCCTCACGGGCTTTTGGCTACTCAGCATCTTTCTTGGGATTGAGTTACTTACGGGAAAGGACTTTCAGCTACAATCTTCCATTTGATCCAAGAATTTAGCTTGGTCTACTTTATTAATTACACATTTAAATTGCACTTAAATCCCAAGGCTCCATACATTTAGCCACAGGATGTAGAATTCACCTGTTCTGCCGTGAATGCAAACTGAAGGAATTTTTCAGCAGACTTAAATCAACGGCGGGAGCCTGAAACTGAGAGCTCCGGATACAAGGAGAAATGTGTTCACAGATGGAATCTCTTGTCCAGCATCTGCCACTTGGAACATCTTCATACACAATGGGGAGGGCATCAAATTTATTATCCTGACAGAGCAAGGTGGCCACTGAAGCAACCAGATTCTAAAATCACTGGCTCCAGACACTGTCAAAACGCACAATCAGGTCTGCAGGCCTGGAAAAGGAGCAGCGGGCACCTTTCGAATGCAGATCAGGCACAACTCACCTCTCCTCTGAGTTTCGGGGGGATTGATTGTTGTGGTTGCTGTTTCCAATAAAATTCCTAATTTCTGTGAAGTAAGAGTCTTCCTTGTCGTCTAGGATTGCCCCTGTGCTTTCCAGTTCTGAGTGAGGTGAAGAAGTTGCAGTACCTTAAAGCAAAACACAGAATGTCTGTTGCTGCTCCCTTATATTTTCTACATTTAACCATTTAAATCAAAATTAAATTGAAACTCTGGTTAAAATGGGTGAGAGCCAGGAAGTTGGTCAGTGTGAGCCATCAGCTTTTGGCCATAAAACCGGTAATTAGTAATTATTCACGGGCAAAGGTGTTTTCCAGCCAAAATGACTGGGTGCCCTTTCCATGATTTATCATCACTTTTGCCATGTCTCTATTTCAACATCTCCCTCCTGTTCCCTGTGATTCCAAGACTGTCCATTAATAACTCTTTCTTAGACCAATGGCTGAACTGAGCAAACGGAACTTAATTTTGAGCTATTAATTATGCAGATTTGTTCAAAACACGGAGCAGCCATTGGCACAATCACCCAGGTGCCTTTCTCCGAGCCCTGGGGAAGGGACAGATCTGCATTCGCTGCATGCCCCTGCTTATTCCCAGCGAGGCAAAATGCAGACTGAAAGGACTGCAGAGAGGGTTTTCATTAAACCCTGCAGATACCCAAAGCAGCCCAATGACATCCCCTACCTGCCACTGCCTGTGCTGCTGCTGTGCAGTGACCGATTTGCTTTGGGGCTTGAGAGGCACCATTAGCTCCATAATAGCCAGTGCTTTTCAGCTCCTGACAGTGGGAATATTTCAGAAGGTGCCAGGAAAATTTTTAGAGTGCCCCCCGAGACTCTAAATCTAGGGCTCCTATTGAGAGCCAAGTGACTGCGGAGATGGGATTAAACCAATTTTCCCAGTCTGCTCTCAAAACGCCACGGGTTGGCTTAATTAAAACCAAAAGAAAAGACATCATCCAGTGATCTTAAGTTATACAAGGGCAGAGTTTATGCTGGGATTTTCAAAGCACTTTAAATGTCAGCAGGGCTTAGGCACTTACATATTTCGCAACCCCCCAGCCGTCGGAGCGGCATGTGCCTGTGGACACTCGGCAGCGCTGACAGGGAATGGGCGGTCCCTGCACATGGGACGTGGGGCAGGCTGGGCAGGGAAAAGACAGGAGGGAAAAGACGTACATACCAGACATGTTCCCGTTCTCGTGCTTTTTTAGATGTCTGTCAAGATTGGTTTGTTGACCAAAACACCTGTCACACAAGTGACACTTGAATGGCTTCTCTTTATTGTGGATGTTACGCACATGTCTCTGCAGGTTAGAGGATATGCTAAAGGATCTGTCACAGTATTTGCATCTAAAAAAAAAAAAAAAAACAAACAAACCCAAAAAGTGGGTTGGAAAGAGTTTGTTAATCGCTGGAAACATAACATTTGTCCTGAGATACTTGAAGAGCCTTCTGGGCTCAGCCTCAGCACCCAACTGCAGTTCCTTGGTCCCCACTGAGGCACAACACTCCCCAACATGAAGACAAATTTTGGCTGACCAGCTGGAGAGCTGTGCTCTTGGAATGAAGATATAACTTCTATGGCGGGGTTTTCAGCTTTAGTTCACATTGGGCTTTATATTTTAAATACTGCCTCTAGGAATAAGCATAATATTTCTGAGCTAATGGCATCAAATTAGCCATGGTAATTGAGTCCCATGTTTTTAAAACTGTTGCATGCAAAGTTGGGAAGTTTGAAAACAGTAGAGCAATAACTCTATTGTTTCATGTGCTGCCAATACAATACAATTAAACACTTTTGGAAAAAACATGAAACAGATCTCTTCTAATGCTCAAACAAGGTAAAAAGGGTTATTTCTTTTCCTATTCTAAATTATACTGTGTGATTAAATCTTTTCTTGAGGAATTAGCTTGCTTGATTGCTAATCCCAGAGGAAATTTGGTTATCTTGCAAAAACCAGCAATAAACAATCCCAACCTTTAATACCGTGCCAATGTGAGTAGTTTAGTCTATCACTCTGGTACCAGAGGCATCAATTTTCATACTCTGCAGTGATTTGGAGTCCCTAAAGCCTTTACTGTATTGCTCTTTAAGCCATTACTAAGTCATACTATAACTATTCCAAATTCTCGGGCTGGCAACCAGCCAAGAGTCTTCACCACTTGAGTTTTTCAATCTTTTACTTCTCCCGTGCCTCTCTTAGGCTTGTCAATGATGTCAATTTTTTTTAAGTGCTGAAATCGCCCATTATGCTACTAATTGCTTGTGGCTTTTATGCAGTGGACGGGTATAACATGCATCAAGACCTTCCTTCAATAAAATTAGATGTGAATCTCATTTCCCAAAGAGACTAGATGCAAAAAAACATATTGTTTCCTCACAAACAATGAGCTTACTCTGCTCTTTACAGCTCATAAAATGCAGAAATCTGTGCATTTGTTTTACTGGAACATGAACTGGCCTCTTTCCAGTTTAAATTAGCCTTTCATTTTCAATAAGGTGAAGCTTCTATACACATTTCTGCATGTGACTGTCCTGGATTCAGTATCACACACATATTCTTATTAACAGGAGAGTACACCCACATGGGTTTTGGTTAAGCAGACCTCAGAAAGGATCCAGATCAGGCAGGAAACAAATAAATACAATAACGCCTTTGCAACCGGGACCTTTCAGAAATCAGATGACTGACAAATCACCCAATTTTAGGCTGCAAATAACACTGCAGAACTCCAAGAAAAAAAAACATTTTGCAAGGGAAAATATGTCCACGAGCCCTACTGAGCATCACTTCAATCCCTCTGGTTCAGCAGGGCCAGGCACCCTGCCAGCAAAGGCAGGACTCGGGGACAGTGCTGGGAAGCTGCCTCAGCCAAAAGAATTTCACTAAGACCAAAACTCTCTCCCTTTTTGCAGCTCCAACACTGAGGATCAGCACCAAATGCACAAAACTCTGAGACCAAAATGCAACCGTGGGTCCAAAGCTAAGGAGTAAGGGCTGGAGCTGGTCCAGCAAGGATGTTGAATTCCCTGGCTTTATTCACAGAATCCCAGAAAACGTCTGCATTGGAAGGGACCTTAAAGCTTGGCCACAGCACAGACGGGTGAGGGGTTGTGGTACCTATAGGGCTGCTCTCCAGTGTGGGTCCTCAGGTGACGGGTCAGGTTTGCAGACCTCGGGAAAATCTTGCCACAGTATCTGTGATAAGAAAATGTTTGATAAGAACACAACTTGCAATTGCTTTGTCCCAGTTTGAGAAGGAGAACTGAGATGAGAATCATCACTATATGGTTCTATTGGCATTGCTTTGGCACAACACCACCTCAAAAAAGCGTTCAGCAAACCTGAGGGATCGACACACACACGAGAGGGGGACTGGAACTGCTGGCAGCAACCAGCTCTGCTTGTGCAGAAGCAAGGGATATATGAAAAACAAACCAGTTTTAAAGATCGCTCCAAGTTTCTGAGCTCACTGGGTGATTATCAGCCTCATTCAGATTTGGAATCAAGAGAATCTGTTATTAAAGCCTTGGATTTCTGCCTCCGTGTAAGCAAATTTCAAACCTTTCAACCAATTCTACGTGTCAGCAAATGTGACACCGTTCTGTGCATTGAATAGGATCAGAGCAGACAAGACTCAAAGACCTAATCCATCAAGGTATGTTTCTATAACAACATGTCTTGAAAGAAGGTGACATGTTTTCAAAAAGATCAGATAAACCGATATGCCAGTGTCAAACGCCTGCACATTCTGGAGATGATATAGAGACCTAAACAGTGCAATTTAAAAACCATTCCCCAAACTCGATAATGTGTCACAGGAAAAATAATGGCAAAAAAAGGAAATTGTTGTGAGTTCTCCCCCTTCATTCAAGTAACATATTAATATTCAGTTTATAATTGGCCCCTTCTGTTAAGGACATTGAGCCCATTTTTGCATGGGGGCAGAGCACACACAGCACTCTCGTAAGTGAATGAGGCTGGTGGTTGCTTCACGTGACGACTTTGAAGATTGCATCCCTTCACTTTTAACATCCCATTTATTTTTTCACAACGTGATGTATAAGCCTTCAAAATACCCACACAGCTAATTCCACTCTCCTTGACAAAGCTCCCATTCATTTTGCGTGCACATTCAATGACTATCTTCATTGTGGGGTTTTTTTTTTTCAAGTCTGTACACACAAGTCCTAATAAGTCATGTATTTTATCACCGATCCCTTTGGATATTAAAACCAGAAGCCTGAGAGAAAACACGCCTGCAGTTTACGATCAGAAAAATCAATAATGAAAGCACACTTTTATATATGAAAGTGATGAGAAAATTTGGAAAAAAAGAACTGCTTATATAACAGCTTCCACCTCATTTATCAAACCGCTGTGATACAGGGAGAGCCCTTTGTTTCGTAACGCCAATAATTTAACAAATAGGAACCCCAAAGGGAAACGCTTCCCATGCTGGGCACGGAGAGGCCTGAAGGACCGGCTGCAGTCTGTGCCAGAGCGGGGGGGGGCTCAGGGAGGGCAGCGTGGGGTGGCCCCGGGGCTACCTGCAGGTGTAGCGCTCCTTGCCCTTGCGCAGCAGCGTCTCGGGGAGGGCGCTGGGCGGCGCGCGGAAGTTGAACATGGACGGCACCGACTGGATCAGCTCGTTGGCCTCCGGCTTCAGAGCGCTGAAGCTCTCCAGCTTCTCGGCCATGTTCTCTATAGCTGACACCTGCAGCAGGAGAGAGCACAGAGCCCACCAAGGTCAATCATCCCTTCGCCTTTCTGCCCCCGCCGGGAACCCGAAATACAGAGAACAGCGACTGACAAGTGAGAGAAGGAAGGAAAAAAAGCCAGTGTAGAGCTGCAGTCTCAAAAATTATGGGGCACGAGGGTACTAACCAGCTAGTGTTCATTTCTTCTTATTTTTAAGCCCCAGCTTCTACAAAATTCCAGGTTTTGCAGTCATGCTCTGTGGTTGTGTGCCTACAAGTCTATGAATCTTATCTACAGAAATCACTAAACATTTTGTACCAAACGAGCAGAAATAGTAACTGAATTTCTACCTTTTTTGGGGTTTTTTTTTTTGACGACTTGCAGAGGACACATATCGCAGGGGAAACACTGTGAGCACTCAAGCTCAACCAAGATCTCCATAAATCCAGATCCAAAGAGGCTCCATCAATGTCCCAACCACATCCAACCATCCAGCCCAGTCTTCCAGCCCATCACAGTCAAAGACCATGAGATAAAGCCAGAACAAACGAGCCTTTGGTGGGTTTGGTGCTCTATATTCACATTGCCTGTTAGATGTCTATCCTATTTTTCTACAATCTCTTGATATTCCTGCTCTATATTTAGTTGCTTGTAAGTCCTATGTGTTTTGGGGTGTCTCCACTCTTGATTAGCTGTCTGTAATTTGCAGGGAGTGGGGATTAAATTATTTCTGGAGAATGGTTTCCTTCAAGGTGTCTGGAACAGACCACAAAAAACTCCTCCAAAATCTCAAACACTGTCACTTGAATAGTTTGAGAATGCTGCTGAGCCAACTGACAGGTGAGAATAACCATCCACCTCTCCTCAACACCACAAAACATGCAAAAAACCAAAGCCAAGCTCTCACCTACAGAGCACAAAACCCTCAGCACGAGCCCTGTGCAAGATCTTGCTGGTAATGAAGAAGGAAATTATATGAAAGACAAGATGCTGAACCCTTCTCAGCTGGAACACCTCCACAGACTGCTCTTCAAAATCCACAAAAGGTTGCTCTGATTGTTGGAAAACTGAAATTTTAATTGGAAGAACTGGGCATTTTTGCAGGTTTATTTAATTTTATTTTCATTGGCAGAATGACACGGTTGTCTCCTGGAATGACTATTTCCATGCTGGTTAGCTCTGCCTTTGGGCTGGGTTGTTTTTTTCCCCCTTAGCCTGTAGCCTGCCCTCTCATTTCATGCTCAGATTCCTAATGCCGAGTACAAATTGCAACGTACAGGGTACCACTGCCAATTTGCCAAATGTCTTTCATCAAACACGGCGGACAAAAAATAAAAAATCTCAGAGGGAAGTCAAGATACATTTACTTGTCAGGCAACAAATGTGAAAGCATTGCAAGGCAGTAAGGGCTGTAAGCTCTGGGGTTTGATTCATAATCACTCAGCTGCTAAAACATTCTCCACAGATGCAAGCAGACAGCACATTTGTCAATATGAAGGATTTTGACGTGTACTGATCACAGGCATGAGATATGTAATGATGATGCTGCTGGGAGAGGAGGTAATTCTATCTCAGCACCGAGATGTCATTATCAACCCATACAACTCAACATTACCATATATTTCTTTTTACACGACTTCATCTTCTCCTTCGGTTAGAATTGATTCTTAAAGCTTTTAAAATAGTCGTTCCACTGCCTTTAATGCCTTCTAATTGTTCCCCACAAAAAAATCACTCATCTATTTTACAACTGCTGAAAATAAATGCTTTGAATGAAAAACGCCCTTTGGCCTTCGGGCTGATTAGCAATGACAAGACAGTGCATGGGTTATGATATCACATATTTATGGTGAAGAATAATAAGGGTACTGAGAAGTATAATAAATGTTTTATTTATGTATATTTAATATTCAAGTCCATTTCATTATCTAGTGGGTTTAAATCATTTTTGGATCACAATTTCTCATGCACATGGTCCCCCCCCCAGTAATATATTAAAGCAACTCTTTTCCCCTTTACATTTAAAATGGCTTAGTCATGCTGATTTTTTTTTTTTTTTAGGTTCTTATTTCCAGGATTTTGCAGAGTAGAAGCTGAGATGGACTCTTGTTTAATGCACAGCGACACAGTTCAGCGCTACCTCCAACACTGCCTCCAGGATTACATCAGTCCCAAAATAGGTATGAAATCAGCACCTAATCTTAAATCCCTCATCCAGAGGAAACACGAGCACTTCCAATTATTTTAAAGCATTACTTGCTTTCTAAAAATATGTTTCTCACCATAGGAATGACTATTGTGATTGTTGTTTTGCTGTTTTTTTTTTAAGAAAAAGCCTGACTTATGTGGTGACCTGGTATGATTTATGTTTTTGAAGAACTGCACCAGCACCAATGGGAAGTGTTTGGCCCCACGGCTTTGCTGATCTGAGGCGCTGTCACTGCACTGCTACCAGGATAATTACAGCTGGAACTATCTGCTGGAGGTGGAGCTCACAAGAGCCAAAAATTGGGGCATTTTCTTAAGAAGTCCTGGAGGGTGTTGGTGCTCAGAGCCTCCAGGATTCAAATCCCTGTTGTGAGATGGGTTCCGGGGGGCATTTTACAGCCCAGGAAATCCTGCAGTCCTGATCCTCAACACGCTCTCCATCGCTCCTTTCAAACCCATTTATATTTTTGCCAAGGAGAGATCACCAATTTAATTAGGTGCATATGAAAAGATATTGGCTTTTGTTCCTTCTAAGCCTTTCGCCTGATTTTTTTGTGTGGCTTTTTTGTTGTATTGTTATCACTAATGAATAACCATTCCTCATTCAGGTTCTGCTCACCATTCGTGGGCTCACGGAGCTGGGGCACAGCTCCCACGGCCATTTTTTTCCCAGCTGAAAAAAAAATCGAAATCTACTTAGTGTCTTTGTGAATGGAAGCTGTTCCCTACCTCTGATCATCATTGTTGTACTTTTCTGTGTCTTTTCTAATTCTGCTATGGCCTTTTCAAGAGGGACTTCAGCTGTATTCAAGACCTGAAGGCAGTACAGCATAATGATGTTTTCAATTCCTTTCTGCTAAGCACTCAGGTGATATTTTCGTAAGACTACCGACTTCAAGATCTCTTTCCTGAATGACAGGAGTTAAAAGTCACACTTTCCCCTCAGTATTGCTGGGTTTTTACTGACATTGACTTTTATTGCCGTTTTAATCCTGGTGACTCAGCTTTCTCTGAATCTTCTGCAAAATCTCCACGGTCGGCTCTGGGTTTGGCTACTCGCAGTGAACAGTCACAAACTCCACTCTCTGCCTGATCACCCTTCTTCCTATGGCATTTACAGACAAATGCCACAGTTCAGGGCCCAGTGACACCCCAAGGTGGACTCACTGATAAACTTCAATGATAGTAAAAATCAACATTTTTTCTTACCCTTTCCCCCCACCCCCTCCACTTTGTTTTATGGCTAATATTAACCCAGGAGAACACTTTCCTTCTTGCACAATGAAACCCCCTCTTCCAGCTGAAACACAGCTGAAGGAGCTCTTCTTCCCTCCAAACACTGTTACTGCTGGAGGCGAGGCAAGGCAAGAGCTGCCTCCACAGGAGTTGTGCTGTCCATGGAGATGCTACTGGTCCTCAATCCCCCAAACTCCTGGAGAAAGGTGGAAGTGGGAGTGTCTGTCCTGGGGGGGTGGCTGGGCGCTCATGGTCACCTCAACTCTCCAGGGACAGTCCCTGGGACCACCAGGGAGGCAGGTGTGTGGCTGAAGCCCCGCAGCTGTGCCGTCAGGGGGTTCTGCACCCCAACCCAACACCCAAGGGCTGCGGTGATCCCTGAACGGGGCACAGGGAGGAAGCACTGCTTGACCCCGAGGATGGGATTAGTGTAATTGCCATGCCCATGGAGAAAACTCTCCGAGGAGGCAGGAGAGCAGGAAGATCCTGTTACATATTTTACATACAGCTATTACCTTATGGACGAGTCACGTGTGCTCCTAATCTGCCATCAGTGAATGACAGCGTTTTATATAGAACAGTAACTTTTGATTTACATATATAAGAGTTGTTGATTCTATCTGTGTCCAGATGTCTGGAAAAGGAAGCAGCTTTCCCCCACCTCCCTGAGAGGCTATTAACCTCCGACTGACGCAAACTAATGTGCAGTCACAATTCCCCAGCTCCGACTCAAAAATGCAGACATTACCATAATCGGCTAAAACAAGTATTTATAAACATTTCAGCGGGCAAGATATCATCAGCAGGGGCCTTGAACATTTGTCTTAAAATTTATTAACCAACCCAAGAAAAAGTGGCATAAATAAAGCAAAGGTTTGCTGTTGCTGCTTTTTAAGAATAACCTGATGATATGAAATAATCTCGCAGACAATGCCATGAATTACATGACCTCATGTTTTACAAACGTGACTCCTTCATTGCTACTATCACAAAAACAACTGGCTTTATAGCCAGACCTCATGGGAAAAAAAACTGTTCAAATGTTTGCCTTCTATTTTTACTACTGTTATTTAGGGAACTCTTCAAAATCCAACTGCTAAAGCTCAGGATTTCTCTCCCCACCAGCTGAAGTTATAATGTTGCCTTTAAAAACTGCAATTTGTGAATCATGTTGTCTTGAAATTGTGTGTTTGGACGTCCAGCCCTGGAACTTGGCTGAGCTACATTCACGTTCAAGAGACCTATCACGTGTGGCTGAACTTCACGAAGCAGTAGCGAGAAACTCCCGCTGATCTGCGGCATGGTTCCAGAATAACTTGATTTGTATGAATGCAGTTGGTGGGGATTAAGCTCAGTTAACAGAATGGATCATGTCCTAAAAACAAGCCCATGAAAATAAAAGCTTTGGTAAGGCACTCACCAAATTCCTTTTCATTTATTTGTAAAGCTGTTTTAATTATTTACAGTGATTCTTCATAAAGCTACTGCAAACGATGTCTGCCTAAAATTATAGAACCTCTTTATAGCAACCTTCTCCTGATGGGACCAAAATGGGATAAATAGATCAAATTAATCCTGATCCATTCAAGAGAGGGTGTTGCCCATTGATTTGCACCATAGAGCTCTTGCCAAACAATGAAAAACGATCTCAAATAATCTTGAAATATACGGCACATGCAACTGGGAATTGAGATAGAAAGGCTTGTGTGATGTAGCCAAATCTCTCAAGATGGAGATTCATCCATGGACCAGCATCCTGCTCACTCACTTCATGTTTCAAACACCCATTTCTGCTGGAGCTGCTCAAAGCATGAGCACAGCCAGGAGACGTACGCTCACAAAAGAAGCAGGATGATGGAAATCTGAGGAGCAAGCCAAAGTCAAGGAAATCAGAGAGAAGAAACAGACTGCACTGCCTTTGTCAACCTCCCAAACCTGCCCAAGCAGCGCCTCTTTTCTGCAGAGGAGAGGATTAAGGGTGCCTGGGCCAAATCACAAATCCTACTACGGCCCCTTCATGCCCTACACTGAATTTCCCAAAGAAAAGGTTTGGGAACCACCTCCTGTGCTCTCCAAATCCGGCATCTAACCCCGCCTCCTGCCTGCTGAGCTCATGCAGCCCCTCTGAGTGCTCACAGGAGTCCTTCAGGGCCTGCTCAGCCCCTTCCAGGTCAGGCTCCCAGTGCATCTTTGCAGCTGCATAAGCCAGTGCTTCTCAGGGAGAGAATGGGATTAAAATCTGTGTGTGCACAGACAGCTCCTGGCTCCAGCTCTCCCCTCCGAAGCCCAAAGGTTGGGGGAAATCTGGGTCAAATATTCATGGGTTCGGCTCTGCAGCTGAGGAGAGCAGTGCAAGAGCAGAACTCAGCGTTATTGGAGTTGCACCTGCAAAAGCAGTTGCCGTGGTCTTTTTTTTTCTTTTTTTCATGAGCAATTTAGATGTATTAAAAACAAGGTTTTATACAAATAGAAGAGAAAGCCCAAATTTATCCCATAGTGCACGAAAAGCACAATTCCTGTCCGTGTAAGGAGGATGATGCAAGTATACACAGAGGACACATTTGACCTAAACACAGCAAATAAATGGGTGTTTTATTTCTGCTTTAAGCACTGCAATGAGCAATTAAACTCAACATTTCAAAGCTATTGAAGTGACTATTAAAGTGACTAACTCCCACCGAAGTCAAGTGAGAGAGAAACACTAAATCCTCTGCGGCTCTGTATTCTAATGCAGATTAAATATTTATTAACTATTGCAATCTAACAAGATTTCAGCCTGAAAATGTCACTGCAATCTCTGAAGGAAAAGGTCTTGGAACAATTTCAGTCACAAATAAACAAAGACTGCATTTGCAACCCTCATTCAGGTAAAGCTCCCATTGCCTTCACCAAATAAAACCAGCAGGATCAGGTACGTAAAACTAAAGCCAATTTGACATCAGAGCATATTTATCTGCTACAGCTACAAGACCCTGTAGGAAAGAGTGGCATGCTCCATAATTGAGTGGTAAGTTATCTTTCATATTGTATTTTTCTTACGCAATTTATTCCACAGTGATTAAATCAAAAATATAAGCAATGAACTTACCCAAATTCTTTGATCAGGCAATTGGAACTGGGAGCAAAATTGAAACAAAAACAACACATTATTCCTGAATTGGAATCCTTATTGCAATCAATGTACTTATTAAGATTTTATTTAAAGAGACTAATTAAAATGTTATTCTGAATGATTTGTTGGACGGGGTGTTTTCTTCCTAAAAAATACAATTCTTGTGATGGCAAATTATTGTGAAAGGCTGTTAAATTATCTAATTTTCATAGCTTTTGGGCCACTGGCACTGGGAGGAATTTTGCCCAGCCAGGGACAGGATAAGGACTTCAGTGTTTATGTCTGTAAGTTCTATTTCAGAAATCTATTTGAAAGATCCGTTTGCTGTCATATTATCTAGCTAAAAAATAATAAATTCTTGCTTCATGAGGCAGCAATTTTCAGGAGTAAATTCACCAACAGAAACACAAGCTTTTAGGACATGAACAATATCAACGCTGTAGATATTTTAAATCCTTCCAGCAGAAAATGAAAACTTGTGGAACACTCCCCACCTGTACTTTTACAGGGGTGAACAGGACTATAAAGGAAAAACAGCTTTTCTGGAAGCTGTTCCCCAGTTCTCCATAAATACCAAGCCAGATTCTGCCTTTGCAAACAGGAGGCTCCTTTCTGTTCTATTAAAGTTTGCAAGAAAGCATTCTGGAATTTACTTTTCTGACAGGACATGTGCTGGTGGTTTGGTTTTCTTTTACAATGTTCCGCCAGTGCCTGTTACACTCCTGACCTTTGCATCGATCCAGCTCACACCAAGTTAAAGATGTTATCCCTCTCACTCAGGTAAGCCAGGCTTTGCTGTGGGTTTTTAATTCTGCTGCACAGTGAGAAATGAGGAGGAGGGGCTCAGCCTGCCGTGGGGAGGTGGCACAGGACACCTGCTCCTCACGCCGATGGATTTGGTGACAGCACTGGGCCCTTCCTCGGGCACCAGTGAGAGATTCAACAAACCTCTGGGACAGAACACCCAGGGTGGAATCCTGACATCATTCCCATTAACAGGGAAATGCCCAAAGTCTCCATCTCACCCACACATCCTCACCTGACTCCCAGTTGCCCAGGCAGCCCAGTCACACAATGCTACACTGAGGAGAATCCAACTCCTTTCCTGCCCACCACAGCCAAACTCCAGCGAATTTTTCCCCAGCAGCCCTTTCCCACCCACTGACCACCCCACCTTTCACTGGCATCCATCCAACCTGCAGCAACACCTTCGGAACCCCCAAATCCAACTGCATTGAACCACCCTGAGCTACAGCTTTGGAACAGCTACAGAGCACTAAGCCAAATAATGCTGCTTTTTCCATCAATGCAGTATCTAAAATGCCCTCATTTAAATAATTTACTATTAATTTGCAGCTCCTTAGCTGCTTTAACAGAATCATTCATTTGATGGAGAGAAACCAGCCTGTTCCACAGCAGGGACAAAAAGCAGATTGAGCTCCTCTTTGTGCTACTACAGGGGAATTTTCATTTGTTATTTTGCCACTTGGGCAAATTTACCTTATTTAAGGTAACTCAGCAGGAGGTGTTGAGCTGCTATTCAATCTTGCACATAAATTCTCAGTGATTTTTAACACATCTTAAATTCCTATTTAATGCTTATAAATACTCATATAATGTCAATACTTACAGCATGTAAATACTACTAAATACTCAAATACTTAGATACAACATTTCGTTCAGACATTGAAATCGGAGTGGGGCGTTTTTGTGCATCTGCAACCATATATGCAATCAGCTATCCTTCCCAGTTCCCCAGAAGTCCCATATTTCAGAATATATTCCATACAAGTTAGGACATAAGAACTTAGGACTTCATTAGAGACCAAAAAAAAAAAAAAAAAAAAAAAAAAAANNNNAAAAAAAAAAAAAAAGGCAGGGTGTCATTGCTAAGATGAAACAGCCCACAGTCAGCGAGGGATTCAATTCTGTAAATATCACAGAGCATTTTATTTCAGGTGTAAAATTTAACCAAATTTTTTAGCAAAATCTCCTTGAGCAAGGAGGAGGAAGACAAAATGAGGGTGCGGTGCTGATGGAGAAAAGCAACGTGCAGTTTGCACACTGACCCTCTTCCTATACTACAGACACATCACAGCTGTTACGCTGGTTTTGGGACACCCTGCTGGATGTTTTTCATCCAGGATTGTGGCCTGTGAACCAGCGAGCAGCCCCCGTACAGCCTGTGCTCAGCTATGGAGGAGCAGGGATCCTACACGCGCACTGCACACCCTGCAGCCCACAGCAGCTACCAAAAAAGCGTGGAGCATTTGCACTAGGAGGCCTGGAAACATCAGGTGGAAACTTTTATCTCTTTTACAGGAGTCCTTAAATGAAATAAAATCCCTTGAAAACCAGGATGCTCAGCTTTGCTGGCCCTGCTTTGAATCTGCATTAACTCAACACTGACTCTCCTCGCCTGAAGCACAGGAGAGTGGTGAAGACCCAAGTGGCTGCAAACACTGGTAGCTACATTTTGGTTTTGGAGGAAAATGGTTCTAAAAGACACATTCAGTTCGTATCTGGCTTCCTCTATAATCAAAACATGTTGTTTCATCTGCAAAACATCAAGAAGCTCGGAACAATGCTTACGCTTTTCCACCACAATGGTCCAGCAAAAACTGTGTGTTTTAGGAAATCCAAAAATGACTAAGACTGCATTCATTTCTCTGCACCTGCTTTGAAGGCATCAACAGGCTTGTTTACATCATCAAAATTCCCAAAATACTTACTTGTGGATGAAACAAGAATCCCGGGGAAGGTCTCAAGTATTTCTCTTTTAAAGCTTCCAGTGGGTCAGTTAGCTTTCTTTTTTCTACTCTGTAAATGTTAAAATTAGATTTGCTTGTGATGAATCAGTCTCAGATATCAATAATCATACAGCTACTCAGGTTTAAAACAGGCAATTACAGACCAAGCAATTTGTTTCTAGGAGATAACAGTAAAAGATAAGGGAGGACGCTGAAGTCTCCATTCCCACACACAGCTGATTGCTGCCAAGGTGGGGCTGGGAATCTCCATTAAAGGAGATTATGCCATTTATATAGGGAATAATCCCATTTCAAAAGATTGATAACAATTATAATAGGAACCAATGACTAATAACTACCAAGCACTTTATAAGGAAATAGGGCAACTGAGTGCACTCAGAGGAGAGGAATTAAGGCAACAGAGCCTTGAGAAAATGGGTCCCTTGCCATCTGCCCACACGTGACATCACAGCCACCACCTTGGAAACCTCTCCTGTGCGCAGCCAAGGACAAGCAGGGTGAGAAAGGTGAGCTTGTAGGAACACACTGAATCTGAGGTTCTCAGCGAGAACCAGCCTCGTGCTGCACGGCCAGAATTTGTATAGATTTCATTGAAATCATGGAAACGTAGGCTCACAGAATGGTTTGGGTTGAAAGGGACCCTAAAGATCATCTAGTTCCTAGCCCTCCACCCTGGGCAGGGGAGTTTGCAATGCAATTTAATTAGTTGGTAATGCAGGGCCATAAAATACAGATAATTATTTCCACTGCTTCGGGCATTTTAAATGAATCTGACGCAAAGAAAACCTATGGTCTAACACAGATATCAATTTGGCATGAATAAAACCATCTCAGTAAATAGCATCATATCCTGTTTCTTCATAATGCAGACTTGTTGTCTTATGCACCAGCACTCTCCAAAAACTTTGCCCACGGCACTTCTTTTTCAGATAAAGTAATAAATTAACATAATTTACACAGCAGTAACCTTTTTGTTTTTTAACAGGAGGCTGTAAAATCTGTCATTTATATTACAGACAAATATTTTATGGCTAATATTTCTCTAAACTAATTTAGATACATGACTTTGACTGGTTACAGACACATGAGCAGAAAGGGCAAAGGCTCACATGCACAAGATGCAGGTGAAATTCAGATCCCAGTGAGATCCATCTCAGCTCTGCTGGGAAACACCAAGAGATCTGGATTTAACCACTAGTTTTTAAAACCTCAGCTCACTGGCAATGTGCAGCTGTCAAAGCCAACGATGAGGTGATCAAAGTCACTGATTTCACGAGGTGGATCACGGATGGGGATCTGCACAACCTGGGATATTGGAGGGTGTCCCTGCCCATGGCAGGGGGTTGGGATGAGACGGGCTTTAAAGTGCTTTCCAACCCGAGCCTTTCTGGGATGATTCTATGACTAAGGAGCCCACTGGTGAGGCTTTGTACACACAAGGATGCTGTGCCTTCAATTCTATGAATGAAATGCCTGAAGCAATCAGCCCACTACTCAAATAATGTAAAAAAGGGCAGAAATCATTCTCAATTTCCATATTTTTAATACACCTAAGGGCCAATGTGTTTCTTTGTTGTACCTGTGAGTTACTCCTCTTGGATTCAAGAGAAACTCTCGGAGCGGAGTACAAGGGGTACCCTGGGGAGAGGCACTGTCATCTCCAGGGAAGGCAGAGTGGGCAGCATTTTAGAAGGAAATGAACTTCAGGAACACCAATGGCATCAAATACACATCAAATAAACAGACATTCAACACCGATGCCAACTTGTTTATGGGCAAGGGAATATAATCAACTTCTGCATGTCAAGTTATGCAGGTTAAACTAATGGCTCACGGCAACAAGGGCTTGCTAATTGCAGCATTGCCAGTTCTGTGGCTCACTCAGGGCACGTGCAGGTCACTGTGCAGCCTGGGCCCCCTGTCCTGGCAGTGGGATGGCACCTGCAGCAACCCTGGGAGAGGGACAGGGTGGCAGCCCTGGCAGGCTGTACCTAAGGATGCTGAAAGGCAGCAGAGAGCCCGTTACCTGTATATGGGATCCATAAAGAACGGGGTGGGCCTGGCGTGCTGCAAAGACTCTGAGGCTTTCCTTTGCTCGAGGTCTCCTCCTTTCTTCTCTCCAAAGACGTGGTTTTTCCGAGGCTCGGCTTGTTTTGTGCTGCTGGCTCGGCTTCGGCTGCCCATGCTGAGATCCAGCGGCTGGTCCTGGCTGGATGCAGAGGGGGCTGCTGGCTTTGAGGGGATGGGAGTAAGTGGCTTCTCCTCCTTACGTTTTATGGTGAGGTCAAAGGGAGACTCAGAGCTTCCCTTTGGGATCTTCTTAATTTCACTGGGTGATTGGGGCTCCACTTTCAAGGGTAACGGTCTCAAGTCTCTATCAGGAAATGGATACATTGATTGAGAGAATGCTGGAAAAAACGGGAGGGGAAACATGGAAGGGTAAGGTAAGGCTCCGACTTTTTTGTCTTGCAGCCCCACAAGTCCTGTTGAACCAAAGTACTTTTCAGCAATAGAAGCAATAGCCTTTATAGAATCATTCACCGCTCCTGACACCGCAGTCTGCTCCTCTAAGGATGGTGAGAAAATGGAATGATTGCTGTGGTCTTTCTTATTATTTATTGACGCCAGGCTCTGCAGAGAGCTTACTTTGTCTTTGAACACTTTACCATTTTCTTTAAATTTCTCTTTCTCACTTTCAATGTCACTTTCCAGATCAGAGCCCGAGGTGGTTTCCAGGTCACTGCCACTGGGGGTACTGACATCGTCAAGGTCAAGGTCACTACTCTCTGACTGGTCACTGAGTTTCTCATGCGGCCTCTCTTCAGAGGACCCTTCTGGTTGAAGCTCCACTGGCTTATTCTCCCCTACTGATGGTTGTTTATTTAGTGCCTTCAAAATATCCTGGGTGGCTGGCAGTATCTGAGGATTTGTCATGAGGGGACTTTGGCTTTTGTTTGTCTGATCTGCGCTCGGAAGTCCTTTAACAGGAGAACTAGTAGGTAGCAAAGGTGGCCTGTGGTACAAGCCTGAAGGAAACAGACCGGGGAAGCTAAAAGAAAATCCAGGAGCTGTTGGAAAGGTAAGACCAGCAGGATGCCTATTGGCTCCAAAATAGTCAGCAAGGCCCGGATTTGCATGATTCATATTAACCATGGACGTTTTATCCATAGCTGGGGTTCCAGGAAGAGAAATGCCTTGGCCAAAAAATCCTCCTGCTGCAAAATGGTTCTTGCCCTCACAAAATCTCCTGTGTTTATTTAAGGAAGACGTAGTGCTGAACATTTGTCCACAGTCTTTGCACTTGATTTGGGTTCTGCAATCAGCATGCATGCGCTTATGACGACAAAGGTTTGAAAACTGAGTATAGGATTTATGGCAGACCTCACCTGTATGTAAACAACAACAACAACACATCTCAGGCTTTGTGGTAATTGCCCCCACCCTCAAAATTGTGCAAATAACACCATTTTTTTACCCGCCAAATGTCAACAAGGAAGCCGCAGGGAGAGGTCTGGGTGCACAAATGTACCAAAGCAACTGCGCTCTCCAAAGCAAGGCATCCGAGCAGACAAATGCCAAAAGACAGCACCAAAACCCACTCCAGCTAAGCAGAAAAGGTCTGGAATCACTAAAAGACACGCTCTGCTCGTTTGCTCCTTGCACAGCACAGTGCTGCATGTTCAGTACCATCATTCCACGTTGCATTAGCCCCCAGGGCCCCCCACGAGCCACGAGCCAGTGCTGTGACCCTGCAGGAACCCGCGGTGCTCCTGGGTGAGAGCACAGGTGTCTTCAAATGGCATCCATTAATGTCACTATTCCCATGTGGAAATTAGTCATTAAAATAAATATTTGCAGGACCAGACAGAGATGGAGCTGCCTTGCAGAGCTTTCACTCTGCAAGAATAGGAAAGAGGTGAAGGAGGAGACAACCAGGTATTTCCTATTTCCAAGTATAAATGTAACAAACATTTTTTTCCACTTACAATGAAAAATTTAATCTCATGGAAGTCCAGGCTAGAGCCTGGATAACCTCAGTACTCTCATATGTCCAAAGCATTTCCATTCATGCAATGCATACAGTGCCTGTGATGCTGTAACTTTAAATTACACATCTTAGTAACTTTCCTAGTCTTAATATCGCTTATTTGCCTCTTGCACATGAAAGGTAGACTACATTTCAACAACAATTTCCTTTAAGAATGAAGCTGTCTTTATTTGCATGTCTGATGCTCAGTAAGAGCCCGATGGATTTCCTTTCAAACACCTTTGGGATGAGAGTAGTTTCAGCCTCACGAATGCAGCACTGGGAGAAAGCCTGGGGACACACAGGGGAGCGGATCTACCTTGGGGTCAGGGCCTGATCTAGCCTGGGACACTCTGCATGTCAGAGCTCAGCTTCCAGCAACCTTCCACAGCAGCAGGAGGCTGGAAGGGGTCGCGGTGCTGCAGCGTGAGACACTGCAGAGTCGATCACGTCACTGAAGGAATTTTGCAGGCTCCTGATTTTCTGGCTGCCACAAACCTTAGGGAGCAAACTGGGGCAGCATCTAAGTTATAAGTCAGTAAGTGGAAGTGGGGTTTGGAGGAGGGCAATGCTTCGTTCCCCAGGGCCTTTTTATGTCCCTCCTTGGCATCCTTTGGACGAGCAGGAGCATTGGGCATGTCCCAAGGCTGTGCTGTCTTCTGCTCTTCATCACGCTAAAATTTGACTGTACCTCTGCGCTATCTTGCTTCTAACAGCATCAGCTCCAGACGTGTTTAAAAACAAGGCAGCAGCATTACCAGTAAGCAGTGTTATCCCTCTGCAATAAAGTCTTTTTTCTTTTTCTCTTTTTTTTTTTTTTCCCAGCCAGGAAAAAGCATGTGGCCACTTTATTTTTATTTAATTTGTGTTATATCATAAACTCTCATCTTTCACACATCAAAGCCGCACAACAATACACATTGTGTATTCTGAGGCCTTTTTAACAATCATTTTCATGATTTGAGACAGTCTGACATAATTTACAATGGCTCTATTTTAAGCCTGCAGAGGAAACTGAATTGAATGTATCCCATCCTGCACTCTTGGTTCCCATGAACTGCAATCACGTCCTCTAACTTCCACTCGCACCGGGGCCCGCGCTAACCTTCCTGCTCCTGCAAATCCCTGCCCTTGAGAAACTCCACCGCTTGTTGTCATCTCCTGAGTGTTTACCTCTCCAGCAGCCTGCTCCCTATCTCACCAACAATGCTCCCATTGTTCCCGGGCCTGATCCTGTCCCATCCACCCGTCTGTCCCCATTCCCATCCCACACTGGCATCCCTGGGACAATTCGTGGGGTAACGGGCGCAGAATCGGGCCCAAACACAGGAAACTTGTGATGCGGTAATTCAGGAAGAATGTTTGTTTCTGTGTATCAGTTACTGTTCCTGCTGGGAATCTTCATTCAGGAGGAAAGGCAAGAAGGAAAAGAGAGAAAATCAAAAATAAAGCGAAAAATAAAGAAGAAAAAATGTGGGAGAGAAAGGAAAGGGAGAGACAAGAAGGATGAGGAGAGATTATTCTAGTTCCTTGAAATTGCTTTTCTCTTGATAATTACTTTTTGTCCCTTTAAAAAAATATTTTATTTGCCTATTTAACATAGAAATATCTTTTATTTAACATAGAACTATTTATCATTCATTCTTGCAGTTACGAAGCTCTGATTTTTCTGCTATTTTCTCCTATTTTTAGCCTAGTTGAAGGCATAAAATTTCTGCTCCCACCTCCACACTCCAGGGCACAGAATCAGGCCCCTTACCTTCACTGTTGAGGTTTTACACAGTTATTTTCCCCTGCTCCCATCACCTCGATCACAGAACCCAAAATGAAACTGACCCAAATGGTGACTCAAGTGTCGCATCCATAGGTTCACACAAGCTCCATCTTGGATACCATGGATCAGCTCCTCTCCTTGTGTAAAGCAGGATAGATCATATATATTTTTCCAAGGAAAAAAAAAAAATCTCAAATCCATTCATTTCCAAGGATAGGCTAATGTAGAATTAAAAAGAAATCATGTTTTATGAACTTTTGATCTTCTACCACATTGTGTTGAGGGCCAGCTTCTTATTCACATGGCTTTATTAAAGAGGCTTTGCTCAGGGAGGGTGGAGTGGAAAACGACTGAAAAGAGGGGTATTGGCACTGATTGGATCTTCCTAAAGTCTGGGAAGTTCTCCCTTAAAGAACAGTACACTCCGTTAATATATTCCAAAGTCAACAGAATCAAGAAATATTCCACTCTGGAGAAAATCAAAAATGTGCACTTAAAATTTTAAGATATCCTTACAGGCTATTAAGGGAGATGCAAATTAATAATTTGACTAAGTGTATTTTATCTCAGTTTTAAAACTAAACTCAATCAATAATGGCAATACCATTAAAATAAGTAAATATTTATTATAATCTTAGCAAACAATTAACAGCTGTACTGACAATTTTATTTTTTTCGGGCATTGAAGTTACGTGAAACTACTTAATGAGGCACTGCTTGCTCAAGGTGCCTCTTGCATTTAACAGGCATTCTATTTAATCCACGGGCTCTAAAGGCTGGCAAGGGAATTTTGAAGCCCTTGCTCCCTGGAATACTCTTCCTGTTGGGGACTGTCACCCGAAGCCTGGGTGTATCACGGCATCAGTGACAGGCACACCCAAGGCCACGTGGATTCTGGAAGAGATTCTGTGTCTAAACTGACTGTGGCACCTCTGTGGATATTCCCGAGAGCCAGGACTCCTCAGATAAATTTGTGTTCTAAGATCTGCCTCCTTTTCATCACATGACTTGAACTTTAGTTCACGGGGGGGTGGTTATCAACTTTAATTGTTTCTGTGTATGAAAGCAACAGAAGCTGGGTTTGATTTCTCCTATTACACCTTATTACACCCTTTAAGTCTCACTGCCATACTTTTAAGCAACTAACTTGTAAGAGAAGCTTCCCTCCTTGCAGCTTTTATTGCTCTACAGACCCCAGGTTTAACCCAAACTCCCAACCTGGCTCACAAATTGCAAAAAATTAATCTCGTGCCTACAGACACTCTGTACTGTGATTGTCTCTAGACCCCAAATTAGCCAGCAGTTAGGTTTGCATATTTTCTGCTTATTAAAAAAATTACTGTAAGTACTATTTAGAACATGTTCCGTCTATTATGGCATGTGGTTTCTATTTGGGGAGGCTGGAGATTTTGCGAAGGCAGTGAGTAATTACCTTAGTGTTGGTGAGTTTTCACTCAAGCTCGGGCGGCGCACTGTAATAAGAGACAGTTGCCATAAACAGACTGGTACGAGTAAATCATGGTGTGTGGCCTTCTGGTGGAAAGCAGATATCTGCTCTAGGTGACCCTACCTCCCTCTCACGGCTCGGCAAAGCCCACCAAACATGTGGTCTCCAAACCCTTTTGTTCTGCAATTACACGGCTGTTATCTGTAGGTTGCTCCACGCGGTTTCACTGTACTTGTGAAGAGCACCAGTTGCTTTTTCGATTTATCAGAAGAAATAGCAACAAAGAAGAGCATTTGAGAGATTATTTCGTTCACAAGAGGTTGTGCTTAGAGACTTTATGTAGGATGTTGCAATAGGCCTACCTGAAGGCTCCCTACCTAACCAGAAGTTAGTTTTCTAATTAAGTGTAATCACTTAATCTGCAATCAGCTTTACAAATTATATTAGTGATATTTAATATTGGATCTATTTATACATTTCCTCATTGAAGGAGTCCAAGCCAAAATTATTACTCACCCAATGGCAGGTTACAGATTTTGCACATGTCAGTTGTTCAAGCCAATACTCCTTCTCTTGAGGAAATATATCAGCTTGTGGCCAATGCTTTTCACAGGTGTGGTGAAGATATTTTGGTAAATTATTGGTGAGAGCAGCAAAAGATTAAGAGGTTTATCAGACAAGTAGGGGAGATGGTCAAGGTACCTTTCAAATCACAGCAGGTGCCTGAAGAGGCTGTGGTGGAGAGCAGCACTACCAGGAACAACAGTTTAAAATATTTTCTGCCTCTGGTTTCCCAGTGGTAGGGAGGGAAAACAACCTGCACCCTTCCCAAGCAGAGTCTGGCTCAGCAGCAAACAAAACCTTTAAGGTGCTGAAGATCCCGTTTAAGCCCAGTACAGAGCCAGGCTCACATCCAAGGCAAGTTTTATTGCTGGAGTACCTGTTAATGAAAATCTAAGAGCTCAACTCAGTCCTTAAATTTGGGGCATGCAGAGGAGCCTCCAGGAAGCTGGCAAGATGAATCTCACCGCCTCTGAAATTTGTTTTCCAACTCCAGCAAAAGCCGTGGCGTCTGCTGTGGAGACTGTGCAGCCCAAAATGAACTCCTAAAGCAGGAGGAGAGCAGCCAGCTCAGCATGGTGCAGAGCAATGAGGCTGCAGCCACCAAGCCTGGCATGGCTCCTTCTTGCTAAATCCCACTCCTCTCTTTGCATCTGTGCGTGGAAAAACATCTCTCGGACAACAGGTACATTTATACAGCACACAGTGTCTGCCTGAAAAGCAAAATCACATGAAAATAACTCTTTGCACGGGACCACAAATTACCCAGAACTCATTTAGTAACTCACAGCCCTTGTGACGCGGGTGGGAAACGCAGAGGGAGCAGAACACAACCTCCTGCTTCCAGACTGCGCTGCTTTGCGGCAAGAGAAACAACACTTAATCAAAGAGGTTTAGTTGAGGACTTACATATAAAAGGTTTGACACTGCTGTGGATGTGTTTATGCTGTTTGAGGCCTGAAGAAGTGGCAAAGGTTTTGCCACACTCTGGACAAGCGTGAGCACGAGCCCCCACATGCTGGGAACGAATGTGCCTCTGAAGGTTGCTGGGGTCCGTGAAAACCTGCTAGGAAATGAGTACTGATTAACCAAGAAACTTGACTGTGGAAGAAGCCAGTAATTACAAGAGTCTTTTAAAATTCAAACCTTGGAGCTATTTTTGGGAGTATTCTAAGATTAAAACCCTCGCTAATGGCCAGCAATGGGAGCTGTACCTGCTGCAGGATGGGGCCTCAGCTTCCCAGGATCAGCCAAGCAGTGGGTGGATCTGTTAACCCCTTTGCAGCATTTGCGTTTGACTTTGCCATTGGAAATTGCACATTTGAGGCCAGGGGCTTCATGGGAAATGAGTGAAAACGTGGCTGTTTGAAACCTCTAAGCATTACTGCAATAGAAATACTTTATATTGACACCCGAGCGTGTGACAGTGAGTAAATCTGTACACAACACAGGAACCAGGGCTTGGCTGCATCTTAGAAGTGTCAGCTCCACATGAAATTCCCATAATTGCAGCAAATCTACCTAAAACCAAGTCAGTCCTTGTGCAAAAGGGCCAACCCTAGGAAATCTGATAAAAAGCAATGCAGAGCACAACATCCTATGCAAATAACCCACACAGCAAGCCCAGTGCTGGGAAGTGATGGAGATGCTTTAGAGATGAGAGCTGTGCTCATTTAATGCAGCTGGGGTGCATTGCTATTTCTTATTTTTGATTTATATTGCAGTAGTGTCCTGAAGTTTCTGGACCCAGCAGCTGGCACACAGCCTAGGGAATCCTCTCCCCTGTGCTTCCCTGGGGTTTCTTGCCCCTCGTGGATCCTCTTACACCCCACCAATCCTTGCAAGGAGCCAAGCCCTGAGCTCGAGGATGCTCAGCATCCTGCATCAGTGCCCATTTCAGACTCCACAGCCATCTCCAAATCCAAAGGGGACGAAAAATAACGTTATTTGCAAAGTAGAAGTGAAAACCCTTGAGAAACCACCTGGAGCATGGCAGAAGCCCTACGCCCTCCTGCACCCCAGCCTAGGGCATCCCCTTTTCCATGCTCCCGTGCATCCAGCAGCACAAGAAGTGCCAGGCAGCCCACAAATTCACTGTACCTTGGCACAGTTCTCACACTCGTAGTGCTTCCCGCTGTCATGCGACATTTGGTGCCGTATCAAGTTGGACTTCCAGTTAAAAGCTTTGGGGCACTGGTCACACTTGTACTCCCTCTCCTCACTGTGCGACAGCATGTGCTTCTCCAGGCTGTGGAAACAGGAACAGCGCTCAGTGAGATGTGGGTTTATGGGAAGAGGGGAGAGCAGAGTACATAGTTACAGCCAAAAGAAGAAAAAATTAAAAAGCCCCGAAGGCCCAATCCTGAGAGAAACAAGTCCTGTGAGTACCAGGCTCACCCCAGCCAGCAGGCAGGACCTCCTCCTCCCCACCAGAATAACACATCCTCTCATGTTTTGCCAGGCCACTTGCAAATGCTCCAGGAGATGCTGCTGCCATCACTCCCCAAGGAGATTATTTCATACACCTCTCAGTATATCACTCTGGTAATTCTTCCCTGCAGTCTGAATTATTTCTGCCTTATGACTTTCCCTCTAAACACACCTTGGATGCCACCACCTGCTATAAATCCACTTCTTTCATGGGAGTCAATTTTTCTTACAGCAGGCATAGATGAGGAATAACTCCTCTGGAGTAGGACAGGATGAGTTTAAGAAGCCTCTAGAAAAGGTACACTGCAACGGAAGTTATTTTTGATGATTATTCTTAACTGTGTGCAATTGTGGGGTTGTTTAGTCATTAATTTCTTAGTGGTTTATTCAGTCTGTTATTAGGGTATTCAGTGTCCACCTGATTTCTGTTACATGTCTTTCAATTAAATTTTGTCTCTGAATGTTTATTATTCTGTTTTAGCAAATATGTATTTTTAAACACCTGTATTGCTTGGTCACAGACAGAGTCATAACTCACACCAGTGCTTGAGGGAAGATCACTACATAATACAAGAATGGATTCACAGAAAACCCACTGGAAAGTGGGAATTTTAGCCTGGGATGACCAAACTGCTCTCACACGAAGTTCCCACTGATCTCTGCTGAATCAGTGACAAAACCTGCTGGGGTAACAGCCTTGTTTGGATTGTGTAGCCCTAACAGCAAGCTCTATTCTCAGCCACAGGCAAGGGAAATGCTTTCCCTCTGCAGATGCTCTTACTTCTATCCTTTTTCTTCCTCTGGGGGGAAAAAATAATTCTGGCTTCTCCTCCTAATACTTTTATAACAATTGACTCTCCATCACGCAAACAATTTGCCATAAGACCTAGAGAGATTCTGGTTCTGGCACCAGCTCTCAGACTCTGCCGTGGCTCCGTGACCGTGATCAACACTGGGCACTCCTGAACCCAACAGCCCCATCCTCCTGCTCAGCTATATTTCCATGTAATTACTCACACCCTCAAGCATGGCTCAGTTGGGCCTTTTGTTTTATATAATCTGGATATTGCACGCTTTGGCACTTTTCTGCTGTGAACTGTCTGTGTGGTGTATGAGCCTTTCAATAATTCAGAAGTTCGGAGAGCGGCTGCATTCGCTGTCATTTTTCACTCTTTCTCACAGTACTGCCCATCTATTTATGATGACTCGTTCTTTGTTTTCTGCCCTTTCTCTCCAATTTTTAATATTTTAAGCTAAATTTACATTTCCTCAATGATTCCCATATGTTAGATATTGGCCTCTCATTCGCAGAGAGAAAAGAACTTCAACGCTGAATAACTCCCAACATGCAAAAACCTCACAGACCAGAGTCCTGCTTCACCCAAGCTGCTGGAAAGCCTTCTGACTTGATCTGCCTCCATCAGCCCCTTGGAATCAATCCCTCAGACTGAAAATCAGACATGTGGAGCCACACACTGCCCAACAGCAGCCAGGGAACAAGACCTTGTGCCTGCACAGATTCCTGCTCAGCGGGGTGACCTACGCGGGCAGTGACGTTTGGCACATCGTGTTTCAACTTCAGTGTTGTTCGTTTTGTCCAAGTGCAAGGATCATCCACTGATCTGAGACACCCTACATGATGCTGGGGCATCTGTGCTCCATTGAGAGGAGTGAATGAACATCTCTGTTTTGGGAGAGAGGGCTCCATCTTGCAGAACAGGCACCTGGAGCATCCAGGAGCAATTATCCAAAGGGACTAACCCTGGACATGCAGAAATCCACGCTAAACTCCAAAAGACTCCACAAAACCCTGAATCTAATGAGGATTTCTGTGAAACACACAAAATACTCTAAATTAAGAAGTCGGCATTTAAGGGGCATATAATTCTTAAGCAATGCAAGCAAACACACTGCTGAGCTGAAAAAGGGCAGCTCACGGTCACTTTGGTTGTGCCCACACACCGTGGAGAGGAATGAAGACACTATGGGAGTGTGGGAATGGTGCTACAGACTCTGAAAGTAAGAGATCCTGGCTATCAATCAGCTTTCTACGAAAGGCACTGCCTGATGTCAGCAGAGGATCTGGCCCAGGACTTTGCTACTGAGGTATCTCAATATCACTATCAAGCATCGGCTGAGGTTAACCTTCCCCAGGTCAGGAAATCAGCAAGATGTGAATCTATGAGGGATGTGCTGCAAAAGTACTCTCAAAATCTTTCAGTAATTTGCAAAATTTGCTGTTAACCTGCACTGCAATATTGTATTTTAAGTAATGACAGAAACTACAGTGACAGGAATGTTGCACTATTTACATTCTACGTGTATTTTGGGTACAGATGCACAAAGGTCTATCTGTTTTAACAGAGAGATGAATTTAAGAAAACAACAAACCCTCGTGTTTCATGACTATATGGCTACAAATAAATATTAACATATAGACACATTTATTAACATCTAGAATCCATTTCTAACTAAAAGGGCTTGTTTGCAAAGACAAAATTGGTAACATCAATTAACACCAGAGATGTTCCAAATTATTTCTACCTAAGGTCAGGGAGCCCAGACCTCAGCTGATGTGAAGTAGAACCAGTCCTGTGATTTCACTGCAACCAGCTCAATTCACGCCAGCTACAGATCTGATTAGCAAAAGATCAGCAAAAGATTAATTTAAGATTTTCGCTAAGGACTTCAAGCACAGGGACCAGATTTCTGAGTTATGTAGACTCTGCTGCTTTTTATACCATAAAACACCAACTGGCGTGGAAATCCTGCTCATCACCATCTTTGGTTTCTGTAGAAGGTGAAAGAATCAGGATCTGATGCCCTGCATGATCCAGCTGAAGCCATCACAGAATCTGCCCCATTCAACCACGTTTTAAGCACCTTCTCCTACCTTTGTAAGTCTGGGAAGACTTGGTCACACTCTTTACACTCCTGGATTTCATGCACGTCCTGAAGGTCATTCTCGTTCTCAAGCTTCTTCTGGAAGTCCTCCTCCACCATGGAGAAGGCAGAGTGAGGTGTGCTGCAGGGGAACTTCTGGTGGTCCACCAGCTCAGCCTTGGACTCAAAGAGCTGGTCACAGTCCTCGCAGCGGTACTGGCGCTCCTCTGCAACACAAAGGGGTTGGCCCCAGGGACACCACTTCAGTTTTCACTCGTTTTTAACCACCACCCCGTCAGGAGCTGGATGATGGTGTGGTTAAACTAATTGCTCTTCAGTAAAACAGAGAAGAATCTCAAAAGAAAGAAGGATTCCTAAGAATGCTTTATAATAATGCTTTAATTTCATGCTAACTGCCTGGGCCGCATCCAACAGGAATCCCTAACACTGGCTTAGGACAAAAGTCAGTGTGTTTAAATACCATCCTAAACGGAATTATACAGGGTCTAACATGGATATCCAGCAGAGGCTGCCAGTCTCTGCATTTCTGAATGAAAGAGACCGACTCAGACACGAACATCAGCATCTAAAACAGCCGAAAGAGTGTTTATAAATAGAGTTTTTAAAAGCCTCTTCATTTTCATCACAGTCCTTCTGCAGCACCCAGCTCTGTTCAAAGTAAGCCAGAGACACAAGAAGTTAAATCCTTTGCCTTAAATTCCATAAAACCGTCACAATTTCTTACTGTAAAGAGTAGACTATCAGTAAAGTGTTACTTTGGAGTGAGTACTGCATTCCATTCATTAGTAATTCCTGCAAAAGAATATATTAGCAGAAGAAAATCCCCAAAAAACGAACTTGGAGAAGAGCATCCCATGATGGGTTGTTTTTTTTTTTTTTTTGCTGCATTTTCTATTGTTGGTCCATACAAGGAGCCAGACACCTTGGTTTGGTTCCAGATGTAAATGCCCTGGGGCTCTGAGTCAGAAAGGCACTGAGGATCCTGGCTGGAATCCCCAGTGTATGTTCTTGGTTGCTACTTGACAGCTGAGCTGATCCAGAGAGAGTGTCATGGGGCTCTGTTCTTGGCTGTCCATGAGCAACACTTTGGCTCAGTCTGCTTCTAAATCAGCCCTGTGGGACATGATCCCGTATGTGCCTGCAGAGATTTCCTCTGGTGTCTTTTATACAACAGCTACTTGGCCGTGGGGACTAGGCAGGGAGAACAGTGTGCTGCAAAGGGAGACAGCTTTAGCAACAACTGAACAAAGTTACCACCGGGGGAAAAGAACCAAACACAAAACCAAACGGGAATGAAAGCATCATTCCTACTTTTTTCTCAAGAGAACAAAAAATACTACTTTAAATGTACAAGCAATTATAAGAAAGTGCAGGCGTTGATACTTCCTGCCCTGGGAAACCCCTGTGCATGGTCCCTGAAACCCTGAGAATTTGTAGAACTTCCCTGTTGGCATAAACTGCAACCTGCTGGGCATCAAGCAGATATCCCACACCCAGTTCCCACTGTGGCTGATCACCCTCTGCCCAACAGGCAGCACAGCAAAAGGAGATTTTGGAGGTTGGGGGACAAATCTGAGGAAAACTCAGGAGTTCCAGACGCAGAATCTGTGTGTGGGATGAGTAATGGACAAGCCTGAGGAGTAAGAATGGCTGAGATGTCCTCACAAGTGACAGCAACACTGACAGCCTGAGATTTCCTCTTTTGAAGCTCACAGCTGCCTGGCTAAGTGACAAAAATAACCTATAACGAGGGTCCATACGTGTCCTGCAGGAGCAGCACAGCCTTGAGGTGAGGACCCGGACTGCTGTTCTTCTTTTGCAATACCCACAAAACCAGCAAGTTTCAATCAAGAACAGAAGAGCAGAGGATGGACAAACATAACCACAGTCCAGCTCTCCTCCTTGGCTGCAATGAAACCATCCCAGACTTCAACAGAAGAAAAATCTCCCTAAATTTTGGGTTAACTTCAGTGATACTTTCCGTTAGATGAAACAGTAAGAAGAGGCTAACCGTGGATGTCCGGAGCCATTGTCTCATGTGAATAATCTTCACTCTTCATGAACAGTAAGAGCTCTTCTCCTGGTTGGATATCTGCTACCACTCTGTAGAATATCTGGGGGAAAAAAAAAAAAAAAAAACAGAAAGAGAAAGCAAGGTGAGCACCACAACAGACACAGAGGCATCAAGCCCTGCTGGTGGGTGCTGCAGGCCAAACCCTTGTGGCCAGAGCCTGCCTGGTTGTAGTGTTGCTGCTGGAGAGAAGCTGAGTGACCATGGCAGGCCTGCTCCTTCCAGCCTCAAAGCCATTGTGTTTTGGGCTCTGTGAGGATAAAAGGGATGATTGCTTTCAACAGCCTCGGCTGCAAAATGAGCCTTGTGATGACTGCAGATATCACCAGCAACTTGTCTGCTGAGTTATACCAAATCCATGTACAGAGCAGCCATAAAACACATCCCTGCGTGATCCCTGTAAGGGAGGGAATTCCTGTTGCACCGGGAAAAGGTACTAAAGCTACTTTAAGGCTTGGACTCAATGATCTTAGAGGTTTTTTCCAGCCTTAATGGTTCTATAATTCTAAAGCAGACATGAGGAGATGCTGCTGTTTAAGCCATAGGCATCCAGTCCCCCTGTTCCAACCGTCTACACAGTCCAAAAATCTGAGAGAAGCTTGTAAGAGCGAGTGCACCTGGTTATTCCTTAGCTTCAGATGGAAAACAAAGGAAAAATCAGTCCTGGCTGAGGAAACACCATGAGCAGCCAAAGCTGCTGGTGGTGGCCCTGGCTGGTGACACCTTGTCCCCTCACACAGGTGATGCTGGGCTGTGGGAAGGAGCCCTTTGGGGAGGCAAGAGGCTGTGGGGGAGGGCGGAGGGGACACCTTCCCTTGGGTCCATGCACCAGAGGAAGCGCACGCCAGCACCATGAGACACTGCCGAAAGGAAATTCCCAAAATCCATCTGGCTGCTTTCCGTCTCAGCAGGAAATGTGAAGAGCACTAAAAAGCTCCACGAAGCAGCTCAAATAAATATTAGTAACTTCCTCGGGCCTTGTTAAACAAAACCACATGACAGCTATGTTTCCTATGCTAAAAAATGATGCCTTTTCTCAGACTGATGTATTTTTAAAGGGTTTGCTCCCAAACTCTTAACTCTCAACACTCACAGCAGTGCATTGGGAGAAAGGCAGCAAACCACCTCCAGTGTTCAAAGTCACACAGATGAGTTTGTCACAGGCAGGGACAGGTGTCTGGAGATCCGTGGGTGCTTTCCTTGCCCAGTCACACACGGATCACCCGCCGGCAGCCAGCACATACCAGTGTCCTCCAGGAGGTGGCCGTACAGCCTAATCCTTTCTGCCTGCACAAGCTGTGCCCACGGATTTGGGCTGAACACCAAAAAAATACCGAATTTGGAAGCATTTCCTCGGATTTAGTTGTTTGGTGTTTTTCTTCAGTTTGTCCCAAAAGCCACTCCAGAGAACAGTGCAGGGAGCAGCAGTGGAGGCTGCAGGAGCAGCTCATCCCACACCCCAGTGCTCACCCCTCACCAGATGACAGCAAAACACATCAGGCACAAGGTACTGGTGCCACAACCCCCTGCTTGTGGCCAATTCTCCCCATAAACACCAGGACAAGCAGCTTATGGGCAGTGTGACCTGCCCTCCCTCCTCTTCCACACCACCCTCATCGAACCACCAGCCTGGGCTGCTTGGGCTTCCCATTTGTATCTCTTGTTGAGGGGATTGCAAACTCCTCTGGGTATTTTGGAGGCCAAGAGAGCCACAGCAGTGTCCTGTGTACATCTCTTCATGCAGCCAGGCAAATGTCTGGTGCCACAATCCCCTCCGGATCCGATGCCGCTATTGGTGCCGAAGGATGCGGGGCTGCCTGGTGGGCTTCAGCGTGCTGGGGATGCACTGAGGCAACACAGCTCACCTCATCAAAGACCAAAACACACCTAAGTGAAGCCAGGTTTTACCTCCTGTACATAAACCTGATGACAGCAACTCATCCATGAATACTTGCTCCAAGCAACGCTTGGTTTTCCATTTATGATAAATGCATTGAAAAGTGGATTTTTAATTCCAGAAGTTTAATGGCGTCTACACATCTGAAAGGGGAGCTGCAGTTGGATCTGTGGAAGATAAACCCAGTTGCTGGCTGGATTGGGGTGAAAATAATATGTGGAATAATGATACGTGCACACTGACTTCTGCAGACCTCCATGTTGGGGTGGAAGCAGGAGCAGGACCACCACAGCCAGGAAGGACTTCCACCTTCCCAGAGGAACTGCGCCAAAGCTTCTGCTCTGCCCAGGACTTGCTCCTGCTCCCAAGTTTTGTGTCCCAGTCAGGTAAACGCAGCTGCTCTTCCCAGGCCAGTGGTGCATCCACAGCAAGGAGCGAACAAAAACCACAGCAATACTTCTCTGGTATTTTCCCCATCCCATCAAAGGTGCTTGGATAGACCTTTCCACCTCTCATCACAAAGTGAGGACACATGGACTGGGGCATGAAGAGGGTCTTGTTCCCCAGTGCTGTGCTGGGGAGCATCACTTCTCTTGGGGAAGCCCAGGATGATGCAGCATCTTTCCTGCAGGTGTGGGACACATCCCTGAACAGGGAGCAAACTCTGCAAAGAGTTTTCTTGTCTGCACTGGTATTTAAAAATAGCAGACATGATCCAGCTACCTATCAGAAACTCCCTGGCCAGCCTCTTGTCCCTCAGCAGGGAGGCGAGACGGGTGTTTCAAAAAACCCCATGTTTTAGGTTGAGTAATATTTCTTTAATTTGCATCTCAGACCTAACATTCTCAAAAACAAAGGTCAACTGACAGATTTCCAGCTCTGGCATTTTCACATTATTATAATACTAACTTTAATTACTATTAAAAGTAGTTTTCAAAATTTCTGTATGTACAGAAAAAACCCTCCTGAATTAACAGTTTATATATCAATTGGTGTTGCAGTGAGAATCTGAAATAAAACATATTGAAGTTTAAACCAAAACGATCGTGCAGGTAAATTTATTCTAATTTTAAGAGCTGTCCTTATTACTTCCTATGAAGAGCTTTTTTTCTCACTCTTCCCACCTAAAACCTCCTGGAATTATCCTGTCTGGGAAAAAGTGAGAAGCCAACTGTTGAAATGAATCAAGCTGCCTGAATTTTGAGGCAGCAGCAGCAGCTGACTGAGGGCAGGCAGAGGGGGGAGTCCTGCAACCACCAGATGGGGAACCTCACAAATTCATCCCCAGCTCCACAGCACCCATTTGGGTCGCCTGTGTTTTGTAACAACAGCACCTCTACCACGGGCAGTATTTTTTGCATTAGGAAATGGTAACATAAAATAAGTGGATTTTTCCATTGCTAAGCTTGAAGATTTCTGGGGCAGAGTCCTGACTCAACTGTAATTAATGAAAGGTTTCAATTTTCTGGCTATCACTTGTCCAGCCCACTGAACCTATTCCATTAAGCAACTTTTTCAGGTTAATCTGCACTGGTCTGCTTTGAGATCAAGTATAGGAAGAGCTTCTGCACAGGAGAGGAACAACTATGGGGGGTGGGGGGGGGAAAAGCAAAGTCCAGATGCGCATTTCACATGCCCTGGGATCAGCGGTGTGTGACTGCAGTTTATGTAGGAAGAGCAAAATCGGATTCAGGTCTGGAAACACTTTCAAAGTTCAGGGGGTCCGAGGTGGGGAGAAGCTGGGGGAGGCCTGGCTCATCAGTCCTCTGTGCCTGCCCACACCGCAGGTCAGAGATCTGTGCTACCGAGCAGAAAT
>VZRN01005999.1:267298-319744 GCA_013397935.1 Dasyornis broadbenti | reverse complement strand
ATCTTCTGTCTGGTTTTGAGACAGCAATATTGATGTTTGTGATTATGATCCCCTACAGTACCATGCACATCTGTTTCTATACTATACATAAATACATACATGAATACATATAGCACAGAAACAGCGATTGGTTTAGGGTAGAAGGGACCTGCATGATCCCTTCAAGGGACGGGGCATCTACAGCTTCTGACAACTGAACATGATCCATCTGTGTGCTCAGGTGGCCAAGAATGCCAATGGCACCTGGCCTGTATCAGCAATAGTGTGGCCAGCAGGAGCAGGGAAACGACTGTCCCCCTGTATTCAGTACTGGTGAGGCCACAAATTGAATCCTGTGTCCAGTTCTGGGCCCCTCACTGCAATAAGGACACTGAGAGGCTGGAGTGTGTCCAGAGAAGGGCAATGGAGTTGGTGAAGGGTCTGGAGCACAAGTCTGATAAGGAGTGGCTGAGGGACCTGGGTGTGTTTATCCTGGAGAAAAGGAGGCTCAGGGGAGATATTTTTTGTTCTCTACAATACCAGAAAGGAGCTTGTGGTAGGGTGAGGGTTTATCTCTTCTGTCACACAGTGGAGGGACAAGGGGAAATGCCCTCCAGTTGTGCATGGAGAGGTTCAGGTTGGATATTAGATAACATTTCTTCACTGAAAGAGTGTTTAAGCATTGGAATGGACTGTCCAGGGAAATGGTGGTGTCACCATCATTGAAAGTGTTCAAAACACAAGTAGAAGTGGCCATTTGCAATATGGTTCAGTGGACATGGTGGTATTCAGGCAAAGGTTGGACTTGATCTAGGAGGCCTTTTCCAACCCTTATGATACGTTGATTTTAAGGGGAAAAAGGAACTGAAAAAAGAAAAAGCTAGGTAAATCCCACTTCCGTCACCTGGATATCTTCTGTCAAAACTCTTAGGAAACCTAAGTTGTATATTAGATGTTCTTCCCAGAAAAGCAAGAATGTAAACTGTATCAGGCAGAAACATAGTACAGCACATGTGTCACGAAGTGCTTTGATACAGTCTTATTACTCTGATTCCATTTTCTTCTGGAGGAGAAGGACAAACAAGAACTGAACTTCCCCTGTTTCATCAAGTCACTCACGCTTCAACAGACTTTTCAACAAGAGGAAGAATCTGTCTAGTTATAGGACCATATAAAGTAAAATACAATGTTTAGTAAATTTTGATCCCTGCCTGGGGGTAATATCGGATACTTTCGCTTCCGTTGCCTGGGGTGTTTCACAAGACTGCTGAACAAGTATAAATGGAGGCTGGTGAGATGGCCTTCACAACAAGCAGCCCTCAGCTCTCCCCAGACCTGCAGCTGACATCAAGGTGAGAGGCACAATTTGTGCAGGAGAACTGGAAGGGTCTCTTGGGCAGCTGCTGTGGAATGCAGGTGATGGAAGGAAAGGAGGCTTCAGTGTTGGGATGAGAGGTGCAGCACGGAAGTGAGGGTCTGCTGTGTGCATGTGCAGAGACTGAAGCCATCTTTGAGGGGATGAGGAGATGGCTGCTGCAGGAGAAACAAACCTTACCAAGGGAGAGGGTGGAGAGGGCCAGTGGCACACAGTTGTGAAGGGTGAACATCAGAGCATCTTACAACTTAGTCTTGGGCATATCCCTAAACCAACACACGTATGTCATTACTTCACTATTTTCCAGCTGCTTCTATGTTTATTCTTTGTTCAAAATGTTTTGGTTTTCCTTTTTTACCCTTTTCCTTTCTGGGAATCCTTTCTAGGTCCAAAAGTCTTCTTACAAGCATTGCTTGTTTTCTGTCTTCCTTTCATGCAGGCTGTCATCCAGCTCCTATAGCAAGGAATCCAAATTCCAGAAGTGCTACTTGAGATGGGAAAAATCATCCTTTATGAGCGTTCCAACTTCCAGGGTTTGTCCAAGGAATTCACCTCTGACATTGCCAATCTAAGAGATGCAGATTGGAATGATCTTGCCTCCTCGGCAAAAGTAATTGGCCAGCCTTGGGTGGTCTATGAGCATTCAAACTATGGAGGGAAATTTCTGGTACTCGAGGAGGGAGATCATAGCTTTTTTGGTTCAAAGCTGAATAATAAGATCAGCTCTCTGCAGAAGATCACTGAAGATCTGAGCGATCCCCAGATCACTCTCTATGAGGATGCCAACTATCAAGGGAAGAGCAAGGTAGTAAAAGAAGCAACCAACCTGGCTGCAGGACGTGACAACGACATCATGTCTTCTCACAAAGTCCAGAGAGGTGTCTGGCTGCTGTGCGAAAACAGCGATGGAAGTGGAATTCAATACCTTGCTCGAGATCGTGAAAACCTTCCAAATTACAAGGCAATCAACTTCAATGACAAGCTTTCCTTCCTGCGTCCCCTTCGCCCTGGCCGTTATTAGATTGCAAATCCTCCAAAGCTCAGGGAAGATGCAGCCCCAGCAAGAAATTTGACACCCAGATCTCTACCTCTGCTTTTGTCACTTTCTATGTGATTGTTTTTTTTAAATGCCCTTGCGATACCATGGCTTCTGCCATTGCCATTGCCATCTGCCAATCCATTTTGTGTTGATGCCATTAAAAAAGCTTTTGCAAGCAACAGCGGGTCTGTTTTATGGACTATTTAGTGTAGATAAATAGTGTCCTTTCATGATGAGATGTCTCTGTGTGCTCAGAAAATGTGTTGTACAGTCACTTTTAGGTATTTTTCATGGATGTTTCCTCTAAGATTTTATCTTCTTCCAGTTTCACTGGTCAGTAACAGTTGGTGCATGGTTGACTCAACCAGTGTTAAAGTCTTGGTGAGCATGTTGGTTATTGCTGTGATCCTGGCCAAACTCTCATCTGCAGACTGTACCTAAATATCACATTGGATTGTATCTCAAGACATTGATCATACTGATGATATAGCCTTCTACTGCCCAAATTACAAAATTTTGCAAAACTGTTTTCATAAACTTGAATTGGCTGAATGCTTGATCCCAATTGTAATACTTGTCTCATTTTTTCAAAGAGCTGCTTCACTTTCAATTCAGTTATTGATGCTTCCTTTAATTTCTTCTTCGTTATTTTTGCCAGAATATTCCTGCCCCTTATGCTGCTGTATTTTCTTGGCAATGCCTTATTTGACCTTTGGATTCAACAGAGCAATACTATGGCAAAGCTTAAATGAGATTCTCTATCCTGCTAAATCAAATCTCAAAAAAAATGCAAAGCATATTGCTGACAAAAGCAGTAATGAGAGGCCTTCTTTCAGAGATCTGTAGAAGTCATCAGGAAAATAAATGTGACAAGGTCAAATGTGCACAGCTGCAGCGGCTTATTCCTATAAGAAATTCCCCTCCTTGGAGCAAACTTGCCTTTGTCATTTGTGTGGTCCCAAAGCCCTACTCCTGTTCACACAGTCCCATGGATTAGCAGAGTGCAGTGCACCCAGGTAAACACCATCATCCCCAGAGCTCAGCAGAGACTCATCGTGGATCCCCCAGGCCCCTGGCCTGTTTATGATACCTATGCCCCAGAGGCAAGTGCATTTAAACTAGACCTAGTGCTGTGAGACACCTTCCCAGTGCAATGGGACCTGTGGGGATGTCGTGGTTTGACACTGGCCAAATGCCAGACACCCACAAAAGCTGCTCACTCAACCTTCCCTGTTATAGCTGGACAGAGGAGAGAAAAATTTAACAAAGGGCTCATGAGTTGAGATAAGGACTGGGAGGACACACTTCAAGGGCAAAACAGGCTCAGTGTAGAGGTACAAAGTGAGTTTATCACTAACAGAGCAGGATAATGAGAAGTAAAATAAGCCCTTAAAACCACCTTTTCTTCCACCATCCTCTCCCTCGTTCCCACTTACAGCACAGGGAGACAGGGCGTGGCAGGTTTTGGTCAGTTTGTCACCCCAGGTTTTCTTCAGCTTGGCTCAGGGAGAGGAGTCGTTGCCCTGTGAGACTGTGGAGTCCCTCCCACGGGAGACAGTTTTCCGTGAACATCTCCAACATTGCTCCAATCTCATGAGCAGCAGTCCTCCCAAAACTGCTGCGGCATGGGTCACTCATCCACGGGGTGCAGTCCTCCAGGAACAGGCTGCTCCAGCCTGGAAGCCGGGCCCCCTCTCTCCACTGGGTCTCCCACAGGATCACAGCCTCCTCCAGGCATCCACCTGCTCCGGTGTGGGGCACCTCCCCACGGGCTGCGAGTGGATCTCAGCATCCCCCGTGGGCCCCATGGGCTGCAGGGACACAATCTGCTTCACCATGGGCCTCACCACGGCCTGCAGAGGAATCTCGGCTCTGGCACCTGGAGCACATCCTTCCCCTCCTTCTCCACTGACCCTGGTGTCTCCATGTTTTTTCCCTCACATATTCTCACCTCCTCCTCTTCTCTAGCTGGAATTAAAACTGTGCCACCACCTTTGTTTTGATTTCTTCTTAAATATGTTATCACAGAGGCATTACCACCCATGCTTGGCCAGTGGCATGTCCATCTTCAGAGTCATCAGGGTTTGGCTCTCCTGGACATGGTGGAAGCTTCCAGCAAATTCTCACAGAAGCCACCTCTGTGCCTGCCCCCTGAACCAGGCCAGGCAAAACCAACACAGGGGAATAAAGTAGCTTTTTGATCTAGAGCAGTTCCCAGTGCAGTGACACCCAGGCCCAAGGAGACGGCAGCTTGAGATGTCCTTAGCAGCAGCACGAGATGGAATGAGCTGTTGTTATGTGCACTACCAGACCTCACAAATCTGACAGAGTGACGAGCCAGGCAGCAAAACCCAGTTAAATGTCTCTGAAATGGCTGGAAACAAACTCTGTCGGTATCAGTGAAGCCACAGACTACCAGCCAGAATTTTCCCACAGGAAATCACAGCAAATGTATACCAGAGGAAAATCTCTAGCATGTTTAAGAGATGATCAATGACAGAAGTCAGGTGTCTACTTGTCACTTTATGCTCCCCCTCATCCTGTGGTCACTCAGGAACCAAGGGCAGGAGATTCTAATAGAGTTAATGATCAGCAAGTGTACAGAGCAGACCACAGGTGATGAACTGTTGCTGGAAATCCTGTACTCAGCACATCTTCCCTTGGAAATGCCCATGACACATCAGATGGACTCACAGCCCTGCAAACATCTCCAACACCATCTTTCAGGAGGTGTGAGTGATAGGAATACACTGGAAAATCGCTGTTGCCTGGTGAGAAGTGGATTGTTGAAGCACAGGAAGTAAAACTGCTGCCTTAGGCGATCAAGATGACTGAGGAAGACAGAGGCAAGGGTATCTTGGCTAAATAAGCATGTAACCCATAGAATCATAGACTCACAGAATGGTTTGGTTGGAAGGTACCATTAAGAATCCTCTAGTCCATGGGCAGGGACACCTTCCACTAAATCATGTTGCTCAGTGCCCTATCCAACATTGTCTTGAATACTTCCAAGGAAAGGGCAGCCACAAATTCTCTGGACAACAAATACCAGTGTCTCACCACCTCACAGTAAATAATTTCTTCCTGATATTTAATCTGAACCTGCCCTCTTTCAGCTCATTACATCTGGTGCTGTCATTGCATGTCCTTTTAAAAAGTCCCTCTCCAGCTCTCTTGTAGTCGTTTTAGGACCTGGAAAGTGCTTTAAGCTCTCCCCAAAGCTTCTTCTTCTACAGGCTGAACAGCCCCAACTGTCCTGGCTTGTTTTCATAGTGGAAAGAGTGTTTCCAACTCTCTGACCATCTTCATGGCCTCCTCTGGACCCTCTCCAACAGGTCCACGTTATTCTTATATTGGGGGTCCCAGATCTGGATGCAGCACTCCACCCCAGGTGGGGTTTCACCAGAGTGGAACAGAGGGGCAGAATCTCCTCCCTTGCCCTGCTGGCCACACTGCTTTTGGTGCAGCCCAGGACACGTTTGGCTTTCTGGGCTGTGAGTGCTCAAGGCCAGCTCACACTGAGCTTCTTGTCAGCCAGCATCCCCAAGTCCTTCCCTGCAGGGCTGCTCTCAGTCCATTTTTTACCCAGCCTGTGTTTGTACTTGGGATTGCCCCAACTCACACGCTGGATGCTGCACCTGGCCTTGTTGAACTCCATGAGGTTCACACAGGCTCACCACTCCAGCCAAGACCCCTCTGGATGGCATCCCTTCCACCATCTTGACAGCACGGCAGATCTTGGTGTTATCAGCAAACTTACTGAGGGTGCACCCGGTCCTACTGTCCGTGTTGCCAACAAAGATATCGAACAGTGCCAGTGCCAACACCAACCCCTGAAGAACACTGCTCATCACTGGTCTGTATTTGGACATGGAGTAACTGACCACAACTCCGTGAGTTTGACCTTCCAGCCAGATCCTTATCCTTGGAGCAGTCCATCCACTAAATTCATGTCTCTCAAGTTTCGAGGTAAGGATATCATACTGTACAGCTTCAAATGCATTCCACAGGCAAAGTAGATAATGTCAAACACTCTTCCTCTATCCACCGGTGCTGCAACCCTGTTGTGGACATACTTTTTGTTGATATAGACTTATTTATTTATAAATATAGCACTTTCATTTTACTCTGGAAATAGCTTACCATGAAAGAGATAACTTTAAGAAAAACAATCTACAACTAGTATAAGGCATGTTCACCTTTATCTAACTCTGAAAATTCCTTATCGCACAAATTTGCCCAGCCTCTATTTTATGCTGGTCTAATCATCCATAACACGCTTTCCATTGCTTGCTGAAATAAATACATTTTATTTTCAGCAGGCCATACTGTGGTGTGGCAGGTCAGCCTTTCCAAACCCTTGAAATTCCATTTTTTTTCTGAGAAAAGTAGGAAAGCAGTTCTCATTGCACAGCATGGGGAGTTGCAGGGTTGGGGACACCAGATAGGGCCCAGGTGGGACCCCCTCTACCCTGGACATCTGCCGGGAGAGCCATGTGGCTGGAGGTGGTTCTGCTCCTCTTGCGCTGCTCACTTTAATTTCTCCTGATGATAGCTGGGACTGCCATCCAGATTTTCTGTACTTGTCAGTACTACTTTATCCTGTCTTGTCTGGATCCTTGGAAAATTTAGGTCAAGCCTGGAAACAGTGGGGAGCTCAGCAGGTCTGAACTTTGGGGGTTGGAACTAGATGATTTTTAAGGTCCCTTCCAATCCAAACTATTCCGTGATTCTGTGAGCCAGGAGCGGGGCGGGGTTGGAAAAGGTCCTTCGGGGTTGCTTGAGCTCTGCTGCCATCCTCTGGAGAGGGACAGGGTGAAGCTGTAGTGAGCTGACCCTAAAGGGGCTTCCTCTGTATGGTTGGGGGGGTTAGCTGCTAGTAACAAAACTGGGCTTTAATTTGGGCTCGGGGGAGGGAACAGGACACTGCTATTTTGGCCCTGATTGGAAAGATGTGGGAAACGAAGCTGGGACCAGTGTGCCCTGAGGAACTGGCTGTCATCATGTGCAACAGCCTTGTACCTTTGGCTCTGGGGCAGCACTACCAGCGGCAAGAGGGTTTTAGAGAAAGGAAAAAGACTTACAGCAAGAAACTCCTTTTACTCACAGTCCTTGCAAGAGAAGTTAAAATGTAAACCAAACACTTCAAGAATATAGTTATATGTGACATAATTAATCCTTAGCTGGACTATTACTTGCAGACTACAGTGGCCATTATCAGACTATTGTGGTCACTAAAGCCTGAATATCTGCTTCCTAGAAAAATAAATCATAGCAATCACTTACTATCACCATGTTTTTGGTGGGGTTTTTTTTTATCACACTCCTGGACAGCCTAAAAAGAATGGGAAGGAGCAGGGATGGTAGGGTCTTTATCAGTTGGATTTTTTTTAAAATCCATCCTTGCAGTATTTGAAGAAAACTGCTATACTTTCCTGGAATTTCATCAGAACTCTCTATTGCACTGTCATTACAATTAACAAGATGTCAAGGACTGACACTAAGCAAAGATGACATGGTCTGAACTTCAATCTACCATTGGATAAGGCTCTCACCTGACAGTGAATGAATACGACAGGAATATAAAGGATTGGTGATGGAAACAGCTCCCAGTCAAGCTGCGAAGGGAAGCACATTAAGGCACCCTCTGTGTGAGAGGCGAGAGCTGTAAACACAAGTAAGAGCTCATTTGTTATTTATCAGTTGTTCACGCATATCCATGTCATCGACTCAGTGATGCATTGTTCAGAAATTCTGCTTCAAGAGGGGCTATCCTTAACACCACATCAGGTCACGGTGATTTTATCTGGCCAAGTCCTGAAAATATTGATGAAGAAGTGGCTATCTCACACCTGGTCCAGTGCTGCACTGACTCCTAGTGAAAAAGTTCCTCTTAATGCCATGTCCAAACCTCCCAAACCACAGCTTGTGTCAGGACAGTTATGAAGATGGATGAAGACTTGTGCAAACACCAAAAGGGTGAGATTGTTGAGTGACATGTATTTATTGAGATTATGGTGAGCATGGTTGGTGGAAGCCTGTGTGCAAACACTGACTTTGTGTGAGGTTTATCCACATCACAGGAATCCATTACTTTAGTTACGGACTTCCCTACACTACTAAAGGCTACATAGATGTAGGTTTTTGACTGCTGCAAAGAGAGGTACAAAGTATAAAGAAGATATCTCCCTCAGCAACTCAGGGAGACAGGAGTCCCTTGAGTGTTTTCGTGTTCCTAACTGATATAACTGTGCTCTAAACACTAAGGGAAGGGATCAGGAAAGCCAAGGGACATCTGGAACTGAACTGAGAAAGAATAATAAGAAGAGCTTGTATAAGTACATTGACCAGAAAAGGAAGATTAAATAAAATATCATATCCCACACTCCCACAATAAATAAGACGGGAGAAATGGTGACAACTGATATGGAGAAGACTGAGGTACTCAACAATTTTTTTTGCCTCAGTTCCCTCTTCCCACCTCTCTGAAGCCTCTGAAACTCAGTACAGGTACTGGGGGAATAAAGTCCCTCCCATCATCAGAAAAGATCAGGGTAAAGACAAACTGACGAACCTGAGAGTGCCATGGCTCAGAAGGAATTGGGAATACTGGTGGATGAAAAGCTAGTCGTGAGTTGACAATGAGCACTTGTAGCCCAGAAAGCCAACTGTATCCTGGGCTGCATCCAAAGCAATGTGGGCAGCAGGTCCTGGCGATGATTCGACTCTCATGAGACTCCACAAGGAGTGCTGTGTCCAGCTCTGGAGTCCAGTACAGGAAAAGTATGGACCTGTTGCAATGAGTCCAGAGGAGGGCCACAAAAAAGGTCAGAGGTCTGGAACACTTCTACTATGAAGAAATTCTGAGGGACTTGTGATTGTTCCGCCTGGAGAAGGGAATGCTCTGGAGAGACCTTATTGGGACCTTTAAATATACAAAAAAGGTTTACAAGAAAGATAGAAAGAGACATTTTTATCATGACCTGTAGTGTCAGGAAAAGGCACAGAGGTTTTATACAGAAAATGAATACATTTAGATGGGATACACAGAAGATACTTTTTACAATGTGGGTGGTGAAGCCCTGGAACGTTGCCCAGAGAAACTGTGGATGCCCCATCCCTGGAAGTGTTCAAGCCCATGTTGGACAGAGCTTTGAGAAACCTGGTGTAGTGGAAGGTGTCCCTGCCCATGGCAGGGGGTTGGAACTAGATAATCTTTATAGCTCCCTTCCAACCCAAACCATCCTCTGATTCTGTGATTCTGTGTTAAGAACTCACCTGGGCAAGGCCTTAGGGAACCTCACCTAACTAGAGTGAGCCCTGTTGTCAGCAGGAGATTGGGCTAGAGGCCTTCAGTGACCACTTCTCACCTTATATTTTTCTGAAAATCTGTTATTTTTTTGCCTTTGTGAAAATAATTTTTCAGATCTTTTTCATGGCTGTTGACATGGCAAAAATAGATAAAGGTCCTGCAAAAACTGCAAGAAAAAGAGAACTGAGATAATGTCTGCTGATCTCTAGGATTTGTAGGATTTTAACACACAAAATTCTCTTCCAAGAAAGCCCAGGATACTTCCTGCAAGCAGCGGATCAGCAGCAAGGAACAAAAGGGCATAAATATGTCATAGAAGAAGGATAGGAAGTAAGAGGAAAAACTAGTAACATTACACAAGCTCTTTATTCTGTGGAAAAACACCAGTTCCAGAGCTCTGTTTTGGCCAAGTCACACTACAAATGCCATGTGTAAGGATGGTTGAGGATGAGCAGGGGGCAGCCCCAGGGACTCCTGGTGCTCGGCTGCTGGAGCCCAGGTTGCAGGGTCTCTGTCGAGAGCTGCTTTTCCCGGTGCCGCTGCCCAGGTTGCAGGGGCAGCCCGTGCTCAGGGTGGGTGTGTGACCCAGAGCCAGGCACACACACGTGCGCAGAAAGGACACGGACACAGCCAATGGCACCGGCTGCCACAGCCCAGGGGCTGCCCTCAGCCACCCCACAGGTGACACTACCAGGATTCACATAAAACAAGTACAGACAGCTAAGTCCTTCATCTAAATTCAACGTAATTACAGCACTGCAGAGATGCAGTGCTGTAAAATACACATACGTGTATTTTACAGTGGTGGCTGAGACACTTACCAGTTCTATTGCTATCCTCAGTTTGGCTTTAAGTTTTACTGGAGATAAAAAGCCTGTGTTTACAGTTTTAAGTATCACACTCTTTCAAAGTCATTCCTGGACTGAAGTGCATCTCAAAAAATTCAGCCTAACAGAGGAGTCTGTTTCTGGGTAAAGATGTAAATGCTGGCCTAATGTCAGTACATCAAACATCACAGACAGAGTTGACTACAGGGAAATATTTCTGCTTTTGTCTTATTATCTGAATTTTCAGACTTTTGTTTTTCCTCCTCAGTGTAGTGGAAAGTGATGTTAGCTCATTTATCTGCCTGAATGTCAGCACACCATTCAGACTATTGATCTTCCACTGCAACAGGGTTGTCAAAATTCCTGTTTTCCCACAGGTTTTCTCCTCTAAAGAAATAATCCATGAGACAGTGGTCTGCTCCCACTTTTGACTAGGGCCTAATGTTGAGGGACAATGAAAAATGTCTATTACCAGTGACTTCACTGTTTTCAGGGTGGCTTTGTGTCCTTTTTGCTTTCCTGGCACATGTAACTATTTGACAAGCAGAGTCATATTTTGCATCTTGCATTTCACCTGCCATGCAGCCATTTCCATTGCTCAATATTTGTGCACAAAATGGGCGCTCTTAAGTCTAATATGAACTCCTGAAAAGAAAAATCTGTAGGAAAGTTGTTGTCTGGGAAAGCATTTGAGCTTCTGGGAATTGTCACAGAGGTTCCAAAATGAGGCTTATGTTTTCTCAAAGCCATAATAGTAGTGATTCGAGAAAACATGGATTTTTTTTTTCTCTCCATCTTGGATAAAAATTAGTCAAAGTCTTGGTTTGGAGCATCTTGGAAAAACAAAAAAAAGGTTTATTCTTAGACACAAGTATATGCATTACTTAAGTCCAATTAAGTTGTTCTTCTGATTTTAGTGTCCAGTAGTAGTGTTGAGAAACATATATCAAGATTCCTGTCTCAGTGACCTAACTTATTCAACATTTATACTGTTCCAATTTTAGGCAGCAAAAGGCTCCAGAACAAATAAAATCCGTTTTTAAGAACATACAAATATTGAGGTGTTTCATCAGATATTTCCAGTAGGTGTTTAATACATTGATGAATTTTTATATCTGTAGGCCATTTGAATTGACTGCTCTGGTAGTCTGAAGATGTAACCTCTGTGAAGTAAAAGCAGTAAATGAGAGAGATACAATGATCAATGAGCTCATGCAGGGGGGAAGGAAGCAAACACAAAAGAAAAAAATATAAACGAAGTTTTGCTATGTGTCTGCCAGGAATACAAGACATTTGTCATGCACAGACTCAGCTGCAGTGGGTCCTTCACCCATCTGTATGGAAACCAAGATGGAAGTGGGGATATATGGGAGGCTGAACTCAATTTCACTGCTCAGCTGCCTATTGTCAGCTCAGCTCAAGCCACCAGCAATGCAATAGTCAAGAGGCTCTGCCTGCTGAAAACTTGCCTCATACCACAGAAGACAGTGGATTTCATACTTTTGATTTTGGTACCAGCTCAAATGCAGTTGCTTAGCACAGAAAGACTGCTGGCTAATGAGCACAGCAGCTCAAAGGAAGGCACTGCATTTACATGGTGCTTAGTGCAAAGAAGGTCTTCAGTGTCTCTGTTCCTTCAACTCTATCACCTTGTGCCTTTGTGTAAAAAAAAGAATAAAGAAGACTACGCCACCTTTATGCTGTGCTAACAAGCTGTTTTCCAACATTGTCTTGATCTTATTTTATCTCCTTTTTGTCCTGTTTCTCTTTGCTCCCCTCCTTCCAGTCCCAAATAACAGAGGTTTATTACAGCTCCATTAAATCAACAGTAATGGTCAGTAGCTCTAAGTCACGTCTCGGAGGGTTCTGGTTGGACATTAGGAAAAACTTTCACCAACGGGCAGCATAGAAACTGGAACTGACATCCAGAGTGGTGAAGGTGTCTCCAGCCTTGGAGGCTTCCAGGACTCAGGCAGACAAGTCCATCATGATGGAATGCAGCATTAGTGATACTACAGCTCTGAAAAGGAGGCTGCGTGTTCCAGAATGGTTTCTTATGTTTCTGTGATTCAGTGAAGACCTTTTGTAGCACTGGAGAATGTTATGGTATCACATCCGCTCAATGCAGTTTCATTACATTTCCCTTTCAGCAGCCTGAAAGAACAGCTGAGTACTTAGCTTGGTTTGTTGCTCAGGCTGTCACAGGGTCTTCAGCCTATGTTCCCTAATCAAGGAAAATTAGGTTTTGCTAATAAAAGAATGCTGCTCAAACTGAATACGGAGGAAGCTCTTCTCAGTGTTTGAATATAAAGGAAAAGGCATAAATATGCAGATCAGCTAGCATGTGCTCTGACAAGCAGTTTATTTCTGAATAAAAGCCTTTGCACCAAATAGATCAATGAAAATATAGATTGGAAAACATTAGGGGCACGAGAGGTATCAGGCTTAAGATCACTTATCCAAGGCTTAGAGCTGTTGTACTGGTCAACCAACATGAAAATATGAGCGTGGTCCTGGATAACTGTGGGTGTGCCTGCAGTTCCCCCACCCAGGACAGGGTTCAGAACTCTGACAGCTGAAGGGCATTTGTCAGCACTGTAATGCAAGGTGCCAGGCAAGGATAGGATATGATAGGATAGGATAGGATAGGATAGGATAGGATAGGATAGGATAGGATAGGATAGGATAGGATAGGATAGGATAGGATAGGATAGGATAGGATAGGATAGGATAGGATAGGATAGGATAGGATAGGATAGGATAGGATAGGATAGGATAGGATAGGATAGGATAGGATAGGATAGGATAGGATAGGATAGGATAGGATAGGATAGGATAGGATAGGATAGGATAGGATAGGATAGGATAGGATAGGATAGGATAGGATAGGATAGGATAGGATAGGATAGGATAGGATAGGATAGGATAGNCTCTAGAGGTTTGGACTTTGGGTTATGAGGAGGGATTAGCCTGTGCTGGCCTCTGCAGCCTGAGGAAGAAATGAGGTAAAATGGGAGATTGTCAGGGAGGTAACAAAATCCTGAAATGAACAGACTGAAGGCAGTAAGCTGTTTAAGGTAGCAACTAACTAGAAAAGAAGATGCCATGGAGTAAAAGTGGGATGGGATGGGATGGGATGGGATGGGATGGGATGGGATGGGATGGGATGGGACGGGACGGGACGGGACGGGACAGCATGGCATGCCATTCCATGGCATGGAGTGCAGTGGACTAGAGTAGAATAGAATAGAGTAGAGTAGAGCAGGAAAGAGTAGAGTAGAGTAGAGTAGAGTAGAGTAGAGTAGAGTAGAGTAGAGTAGACTAGACTAGACTAGACTAGACTAGACTAGACTAGACTAGACTAGAATAGAATAGAACGGAACGGAACGGAACGGAACAGAATGGAACGGAATGGAATATCCTGAGTTGGAAGGCATCTGCAAGGATCTTCAAGTGCAACTCCTGGGATTTCCAGAGAACTCAGCCAAGCCTGAGTCCTCTGTTACTGCCACATCCTCACTGAGACTCACAGAAGGTGATAAGGGCCTAATCCTTTTGTCCTTTGTGTCCTATTGTCCTCTTCTTTCCCCTGTTCCTCCAAGCAGCTCATGATTCTGTTGTGTCATGTGATGTCTCCTTTCCGATAAGGGCTTTGGTCGCTCATGAAGCACAATTAAGAAATTAAATATATGACATATCTATAGTCAGGGTTCTCTTCAGGTTGATGAGTCTCTCCCCTAATTCTAGCAGATTCTCATGCAGAAAAGCTAATAAAAGTCTGTCTCTCTTGCATCCACTTGCCTTGAAACTGTTTCCTGTAATTCTGTGTTCATGGACACCCGGCCTAGTAACATTTTACTGTATCTTGTCCTGTATTCTGCAGTGGTGCTGCAATGCTGGGCTTTGTACTAGTAGTAGTTTGCTGAATTCTCACTGAGTTGTTTTAGCTTTTGCTCTTACGTTACATAAGAATATAGTGATGTTGTGAACACAAGAAATAAAATAATAGAAGTAGATAATATGTACATCATTGTGTGAGACAGTAAGTGGAAATGATGCTAAAGAATGCTGAAGGCAACAGCTGGATGGCTCTTTGACTCAGCACCTGCTCCCCTGCTATCCAGTCCAGCAAGCCGCTGTATACTTGTTTTCTAAAACATTGGTTTGTTCCACAATTAGGGACAGATTGCTCTTTTCCTTCACCTCCAACTGACTTTCTTGAAACACAGCTGGAAACAGCCTCGAGATTTCAGTGTTAGAAAGGATTCTACAGCCCACCTGCCGTCTCTGACCACACATATTGACTGTCTACCACAGTTCTTCTGTCTAAACAAGCTCCAGTTCATCTGGAGTTTGCTCATTCAATCTGGGATGCTGGTTTCCAGAGTTTATTTTCTGCAATAAGCTTCTTTGGAAAAGCATGTTGGTCTAATAGTTATTTACCTCACTATCGTGAAAATGAGCTTTGGGGTCCTAAGTGACATAGGTAAAAAATGTTAATCTAGATGACCAAACATGAGGTGGGAAAAATAGGATGAAATGAGTGGTAGCCTGGGTACATTGGGGACGAAGTGTGTGCAGCATCAGCTTGGGATGGTGTCTCCTGTGGAGAACTTCATAAGAGAATGTGTTTTTCTGGCTTTTCTCCCAAGGGCTGCAGTTGCACCAGAACAAATTAAACAAAAACAAATGATGTCCCCAAGTGGAGTGTCTCAGTCACTGCCACCCCAAGGAAGAGCTCAGGTGAGACAATGCCTCATTTACCATTGCACAGGGAACAATGAATATGTGATTTTCGGACGTCAACACCAGTGATTCTCAGCAAGGCCCCAGAGTGCTGTCATCCCTGCCCCAAGAGGGGCTGAGTACTGTTGAGCTCCTTCTAAGTCCATGAGAGTTGAAGCTACTCTGTTGCTTTCCAGAGGAGCCCTTCTGGCTGAAGGTAGTTAAAACCCAAACTTTTAATTGGATCCACAGAGACAGCCACAAAGTTGTCCAAATGAATCTGAAAATAACTTCAGACACAAGAAGAAAACTTTGGTCTGTCTTCAGAATATCAGTCTTTCTTACTACCCTCACCTTCTTTCTTGTCTTAACTACTGGAGTTCTAGTTAATATTTTCCAAGACCTGTAGCTTAATTGTCAGTTTGTCTGTCTTTTCCATTTTCACTTCTGTTCTCAGGTTAAATATTTTCATCCTTTTCATTCATGAATTCCAATTTTAGATTTGTCCTTTCTCTCTCTCGTTCTAAATGAGTTTTCTTCTAAATGGGAAAAGCTTGCATGTTTATGATACAATTAACTGATCTGTGCAAACATTTTTTTTAGCAGAGACGCAGGACAATGCCTTTGGCTGGGTTAGACTATGAGTAAGTACAACGAGGTGAAAGAAATGCCCCACCTTTAACAAATCATGAGGAGCAGTCAGCTGCCAGGCTGCCTACCCTTTTTTTTGCAAAACTCTGTTTTGGTTGTTTTATGGTTCAGCATCTTTCCCAGACTGAGTTCCCAGGCATGGTTTATCAAGCCATACAACAGAAACTCGAGGAGAGCAGCGTGATGCTTTTTCCCACCAAGGGAAATTGATGCAGGATGACTGCATCCTGCTGTTACCACTTCAGCCAGTTTCAGTTCCTGGTTTCCAGAAAGCTCTGGACATTATGGGAATAAGGATACACTGCTTCTCCTAAAGGCTATGCACAATGGTTTCAGTGTCTTGCCTCTGTGGGAGACAACATTTCTTGGGAGACTCCTGTTTACTACAGAATGGGGATCCCATACCTGTTAAAAAGTCTCTGTCAAGATGCTGTAATTTTCAGCCCTCGGCCCTGCTATGTTATGATCATAATCAGCTGTACTGGAGTCGCAAATGCACTTTCTCTAAAGATATTAGCATTTATTTTTACATTGCCACTCTTGACATTTTCATTAGAGTGAATCTTACATTTCATCAACCACCAAAACCTATTCAAGCAATCTACCTTAAAACTCCCTGAAGTTCTCTAATCAGATAAGTCACCATGACATTTCTGAATAACACAGTAGCTTCTGCTACTGAACATACCTGCAGCAGAACATCAGTGCAGCTGTGAAAGCCAAAACCTTTGCTTTCTACAGTGGTATGATACCACCAGAGGATCAATATCAGCGTGCTTTTGCATGCAGAGAAGATCTGCAATCTGTCTCATCCTCTTTATTCTTTTTTACCACTGGCTAGTTACTTCATGTTGCTTGAACACTTTTCAGCCTGCTGAAGAGCTTTGTGTCTCTCAGCCGCAGGGCTGTCTGGGCTGAGGGTGCTGTTTCCCTGGCCATTGCTGGGACTGGCTGTGCCTCTCCTCCAGGTTTCCTAGTACCTCTATCAGTTGTTTCCATTTTGCCCAGGTTGCTCCAGACTATGCTGAGCTTCCCAGTTTCTCTTGACTTCTTTGGACCAGGCTGGCAATACACGGGTGTGGATAGGCAAGTCCAGCACTGGCCCTTTTTCCGAAGACCAAGGGGAACATCCTCTGAAGTATGTTGCAATTGCTGATAGAAGCTGATATGATGTGATTCATTAACCGTAGCTGGATTCCAAGAAACTCTTTATACAAATTCGGGCTAAGGCAGGCCAGTCCCAAAGCCTTGCAGGCATGTACTGAAAAAAAAATCGCACAGTTAAGAGTGCGGGGGAGGAGAGCAGGGCTGAACTCTGCAGCAAGGCAGAAAGTACAACTCTGTAACATGCTGCAGACTCAAGACATGCAAACACTAATGCCAACGTGCAGCTTTTAATAATCTCTTATGAATTTGGCTGTAAGCTGATGCAATGGAAATGCTGGGAACCTGAAAGGTGTGGGCTAGAGGAGGAAGTACGGAGTCGCTTTGACATGCATATTCTCATCCTCTGCTGCTTGTTGTTTGTCTGGTTGCTGTGTGTTCTGGCACTGGGATGCATACCTCACTTCAGCTAGCACTCCCCTGTTCGGGGAACTGTGCTTTGGAGGCAATGTGGGAGTGTGTTGAAACGTTGTGGGGAGGTGTAAGTTGCATGTTAATAAATGATGGCTTATCTGCACACACACAAACTGAAACAGTAATTTGCCTGACTTATTTCAGTGTAAGGCTGGGCACTACGGTAAAAAAAAAAAAAATTAGTGCGTGTAACTGCTGACTGTGTGGTATTGGTTACTGGGTACGTGCTGACTCACCTCGGTTCACCTCCAGTCCAGCAGGAGGAAAGGACCATCTGAAGATGAGAAAGTTGGAACAGACATGTCAAAGTAGTTCCTTATAATTATTTTTGCATTGTTACTGAGGCAGCAGATTTTGTCCTACAGTTTGGGTCAAAGAAGAGGATAAAGTAAGAAATGACACCACAGTCCTTGAATTTTATTTTGCAACACAAAATAAATCTATATATGAGTTAATCAGCTGGTGCTCCAAAATTCTCACAGAATTTACTAGAGGGAGCAGTCTTATTCTGCAAAGCATTTGACTAAAATAGACTTCACTGTAAAGATTTGCTTCCATTTATAATCCACCCAATTTGCCAGGTGTAATTAGAAAACAACCAGCACCTCGATTTTGCTCCTGTTGCAGCTGCAGAGACAACATGTCACCGAGAGAGGCTTCAGGACTGCTGTTTTGTTCAGTGTTGTACAACAGTATCCAGAAATTCGAGACAGATTCAGAATTCAGTTTTGCAATTGCTCTAAGGACATTCTGTGCCCTGAATTGTTTGCAGAATCTTAAACCATAAGAACTGTAGGGGAAAAAAGATGGAAAAAAAAAAAAGAAAAAGTGAAAGTTAAGGAAGTGAGCTGAGAGCTAAAGAGGATAGACTCCCCTGTCATAGCTTTAATTCCAAGAAGGTAAATGGCAGGTTTAAAATAGAGTGAAAATACTTAAATACAACTTTGGCAGTGTTCCAGATGTGGCTACATGTGTAACAGATAAAGGGGAATAATCACTTTCCTTCACCAGCTGGACACATTCTTACTATTGCAGGCCAGCAAGTGGTTGGTCTTTGTTGCCTCTTCCTGGCTGCTGTTTCTTGCTGTCCACTGAAAGCCCAGGTCCTTTCCCCAGCACAGTTAGTCCCAGACTGGGCTGATGTATGAGGCAGTTTTGTTACAAAATGACTATGCCACATAGATAAAATATTATATAGGAACATTTTGAAAGGATTCCTTCTAAACCAAGTCCTGTGAAAAATCTCGAGGTACCGTATTTACATATTTCTGCCAAGCAGATCCATTTTAGCAGTCAAAAATCTTAGCTTTGCCTCTCTTTTCTACTCACATAAGCCTACAGATCTCTTTAATTATTTCAGTGTAAGTGCCTAGGAATGAATGTAACAATGACAATAAAAATAAATTGGGCCCAAACAGTCTCAGACTTATCAACTGCTGAACAGTGATTTCATCTGAGTTAGTAAGAAATAATGGGTCACTTGAACTGGTGAAAATTCCACACACAGATGAGCTTAAAGGTTTTATGTCTGTTTTGCTTTGCCTCTAAGTGTGAGTTTGGTTTGAACTTACTTAAAGACCCACAGATTTATTTTTATTTAAGAAGAGCAGCAATGCATTTTGTTACATAAAATGTTGCCATTCCAGGTGCAAAGCAGCCCCATCAATAATCAGCTACTTTCAATTGCTTCAGAGAACAGAACAACAGAGGAAGGTGCTGCAACCCTGCCATCCTCTGAAGATGTAATTAGATCCTATTGCTTCATTTACAGAAAATCTGCAACCCCCCTTTTCCTTGGGAGGAATGGAACTGCCTATCCTTGGTGCAGCGAGGGCAGAGGCAGCAGGGAACAGGACAGCTTCTGTGTCAGATGGTATATAAAGAGCTGGGTGCTGCAGAAGAGAAGAGGTGCTGAAGGATAACGGCTCTAGGGACACCCACAGCCAGAGAAACCCCAGACCAAGCAAGAAACAGAATCTCAGCCCAGACTGAAGAGCACACATCATCAAGAGGCAGAAATCTCTATTTCTCTACCTTCTAACCCAGAGAAGGTATGTTGTCACGGAAGTGATTGGCTCCAAATGAAAGGAAATGAAACTCTTGTTTCTTCCCCACTTTTTAGCTCTGTTATGTTTAGTAGAATCCTCCTAAAGTCTCAGTAAGTGAGGGGAGTCCCAACTGGTCCTCAGTGACTGAGTCCACAGTCATCTACCAACCCACTACTCCTGTTTTCAGTGAAGGCCTTCTCCTTGAATAGAGGGTCAAGAAAGCTTTATAGTTAGACTGTTTAGAACAGCAGTTGGGGAGATTTTGCAACAGCAAAAGCTGAATGTATGAGTTTACCATGGCTTTATAATGACTGGGAACTGTGTCTAGAAGTAGTCTTTGTTGAGTTATCTGCTTTTGCAGAATCTCTATTCACTGTACATTCTCCAAAGAGCTCTGTCTTGGTCTTCATTGACTGTCTTTTTTTTTTTTTTTTTTTTTAATGTCTTGGAGCTTATGGTAGTTTCTTCCTTACTTGTTAATTTTGCTGACTTATGCTCTGAAGCAGAGAGATGTAATTCCTAGTTTTACATCGGAGGTAATATAATTGCAGATATTTTCATATTCACCTGAATCCTCAGATGTTTTGAATCCTGATGAGATACTGAATCAAGGAAACCTTGGGGCAAAATTAAAGGCAAAGGTCTGTAGGCTTAAGCAGATTCACCTTTTCAATTGTATTGATTATTTCTTTCCAGAGGTTTTTTGAAACGTCTTTTTCCAGGAAAATCCCCATCTCCACTAATAGCTTTCCCACCAATTTCACATTTCTTCTATTTGTCTTTGATAACATTTCATGTAATTTTCCAGTTTGTGTCACACTTAAATAGTGCTGGAGTTTTGATATAAACTGAAGTCTTCAAGGAACCTCTGGTTTTATTCCTGTTTTATGGCACAGTATAGAAAGAGTTGGAATTACTCCTTGTAGTTAATATTGTATTCATTGATGAACACATGAGCAATGAACACTGTTCAACCATGACCAGTATATGTAATTTATTTTTGTATGTCTCTCTACATCCTTATCTTTCCTCGATTTTTCAACTTAAATAGCTTTGTATCACTCCACATTCCTAGGAAATTTCTGTTCTTCCTGTGAAAAGCAAGATTTCAATCTCCAAGTCCAAGATATTAGCATTGAGTTTTCTTTAAAAAACTGTTGTAGAGTACTTATGTTGCCATGGACATCTTCGGTTCTGAGACTGAAAGTTTGTTTACTTTACTGATGCCATAAGGCTGAGCAAGGCATACAGATGTAAGCAGCCCAAATGTCAGCCCTAATTTTGGAATCCTCATGTCTAATCTCTGAAACCCTGTTTCTGTATGAACCTTATGGCAGATCCACCATGGGGAAGGGAAAAGTCAGTCAGTGAACACCTCAAATTCCCACTAATTGGAGTCCGGCTGTAGCACAGAAGCTCCAGCTCACTGTCTGATTGCTCCTGTACCTCTCTGGCACAGATGTAGAGGACTGCAGCAGCAGTGTGAATAGAGAATCAACAGGTCTGCCTGGGAGTGGAAGCATCAGAAGAAGCAGCAGCAGAATGTCTGTGAGACCTAGGAGCCGATGGTCATCAAGATCCAAATGCCCCTGTCTGCAGCTTCTTAGGACACTAAGATCGGGGGTGGGAAGTCCAGTGAACACTCTCAAAAGTAGGACAGAACAGACAGACTAATCGGTGTTAACTCCTGAAGGGTACCTAATGTATGTTCAAAACCTGCCCATGATCACAAACCTAAGAACAATTCAGAAGTGATGAAGACCCAACAGTTGACAGCCTTTGTCACCAATGCATAGCAAAGAATCCTAGGGAGATTATTTGAGCACAGGAACCTTGATGACTGTAAGAACAGGAGTCTGAGAGTGTGACTGAGTGAAATCAGATTTGGAGTTTGTTTTCTTTTTCAATGTAATCGCCTTCCTCCCAACCCAATAAACTTCACTACACTGGTTCTACAGTACTGCAATATTATTTCCTATATGGAATTGATTGCCAGGCCTCAGGTCCAATTCAGCTACTTCTCTTCTCTTTCTCTCCCTGTAGATGTCATGTGAAGGCTGCATGGAGAGGGACAATGTGAGCACTGGTGCAACCACGGAGTTCCTCCTGCTTGGCTTCTCTGAGCTGCTCTGTCTGCGGGTCCCGCTCTTCCTTATCTTTCTCATTGTTCATTTGGTCACATTGGCAGGGAATATGATGATCTTCCTGGCAGTGGTTATGGAGCCCTCACGTCCTCCCATGCTTTTCTTCCTCTGCCAACTCTCTGCCATCGAGCTCTGCTACACTTTAGTCATTGTCCCCAAGGCACTCTTCAGCCTGGCAGTGGTGGAGGGCAGCACCATTTCCTTCCTGGGCTGTGCTGCACAGATGCACCTCTTTGTGGCTCTCGGGGGGGCTGAGTGCTTCCTGCTGGCTGCCATGTCCTATGACCGCTACGTTGCCATCTGCCAGCCCCTGCGCTACGCGGCGGTGATGAGCGAGGGGCTGTGCCTCAGGCTGGCCCTGATGTGCAGCCTGGGAGCCTTGGCTGTTGCCCTGGGCTTGACGGTGGCTGTTTTCCGCTTGCCTTTCTGTCGGTCTCACCATATCAACCACTTCTTCTGCGATGTCCCTGCCGTGCTGCACCTGGCCTGTACACAGAGCTACACCCCCGAGCTGCCCCTGCTGGCTGCCTGCGTGCTCCTCCTGCTGCTCCCCTTCCTCCTAATCCTGGCCTCATATGTTTGCATTGCTGTGGCTTTGTTGCACATCACCTCCTCTGTGGCAAGGGGCAAGGCCTTTTCCACCTGCATTTCACACCTGGCCGTCACCTTGCTGCACTATGGATGTGCCACCTTCATTTACATTCGTCCCAAGTCCAGTTACTCACCAGCTCGAGACAAGGTGGTGTCTCTGGTCTACACCAACATTACTCCATTAATGTATCCCCTCATTTACAGCCTGAGAAACAAGGAAATCAGAGAGATTCTCAGGAAATTGCTGAGGAGAAAGAACATAGCTCAGACGAACTGGGATACTATCAGAGTTGTGATATGTGTGTGTGGTAAATTTTAGTAGAACAAACACATGCTTGTTGGAAAACAGCCCCAAAACCAGATCACCACAGACTTCACTAAGGCAAATATCCAGGCAGAATTCTACATGCATCACTACATTTATGAGAAATAAATATCTCTGCTCAAAAAAACCCCCCAACATAACCGTCGATCTAAAGGAAAATGCTTTACTGACTTGTGAGGATGAAGAGCTTTGATGAATCAGTGGTGTCACTTCTCTGATCACATACATATTCATGCTTACATTCATGGTAATCCCAGCACAGTCAGAAGATCAACACAAAATTTTTAAACGTGAATAAACCAATATTGAAGTATTAGTTCAATTATTTTTCTATCAAGATGACAGTAGAAATTGGGTAGTCAAGAAAAATTTTAGACTGGTAAGTTTAGCAGCAAAATAAATCTATAGGGGCTTAAAGGAAAGTTAGAAGAAGAAAGTCCATGACAAGAAAGAAGGGGAAAAGAGCTGTGGTTTTCTCCAAATTTAGTAGTAGGCTGCACTCCGGCATCCCATCATGAATGGAAAGATAGTTAGTGTAAGTTCATCTAACCTTGAATTATTCTAGATATTGAAAGTTAAAGTGCCATCAGCCTGACAAGAGTATGACTTTCCTATGCCTGTTTTGCAGGAAGCAAGCTTTCCTTGCATAGATGGATGCTTAAGGTTTGGGTTGTTCCTATGGCAACATAAAAGCTAAGAGACTTGTCTTATCATGTGACTTTTACCAGGAAAGACTGCATCATATAAATAAGAATGCCTGGGCAGTGTTGAGATGTGTAACTGTAAGAGTAATAATACTGCTGCCACAGTTATTGCAATTTCTTTAGCAAAACCAGGGAGAGTTACAGCACACACTGCACTGCAGCAGATATGGAGTCTGAAAGGTGCAAAGCAGTGTTATTTTATGAGTTTCCTATGTGTAGGAGGAACAGGGTTATTCAGACAAATTAGAGAAGATCAATTTTGGCCAGGAACAGGAGGGGAAAGAACCAGCTTCATTATTTTATTTAACACTTCCCTCCCTCGTGTCTCTTTAAAGGCTATACAGATCCTATGATTCAGAATTCACCTTTTACATAGCAAATTGTTGAGAAAAAAATAAAATGTTTGCTTCTGTCCCGCTATCTAATCCAAAGGAGTTTCAGTACCCCAGCTGCCCTCAGCCCTCTCCTTTGGCAGATAAAGAGAGCAGAGTGGTACTTGCTTTCTCTGGGCTACAATCATTAAAAATTATGGTAAGTGGATTTGACAAATGTAGAAATTGGCACTGTAACTAAGGAAGTCAACTTGGAGCCTTGGAATTTAAAACTGACATTAAATCTGTCTTCAAGTTGACAGTCTAGCCTACCTAAAACATTAACACAGAATATTGGCTCTCATGTCAGTGAATACCTAATTACTCTGTGAGCAAACGTTTAGCTGCATTATTTAAAATTATCAAAGTTGTAGTGAACATTTTAATCACTTGGCAGCTCTTCCAAAAATAAGAAGGGGAGGGTCTCAGTGAAAGAACACTACTAACTAATAGACAAGTACTTCAGAAGTACATTGGAGAAGTACTTTGAATCAAATATTATTAAATAACTGTAATGAGCGCAGGACAAATCTGAAGCATCAGTTCTAAATCCTGTCAAGCCAAATAAAGCTTTGAAGTTAATCCCATTGCAAGCATTTGGCTGGTCTTGAGGCCTCCAGAGGTCCTGCCTGACATTAGTAGGATTTTACAGCTATAGTTTCTAACCTGCGTTTTGGGAGGTACTGATACGTCCAAATGCCCGGCAATAAAACTGAAGGACAGAAAGACACTGAGGTTTATAATACCGATCAAAATCTTGATAGAGGCCCTCACATGTTTCTGGCAGCTGTGGGCATGGGATAGCAGAGAGATAACAGTTATCTGCTGCCAGCTGAGGGAAAATAGGGCTGTGTCCTGAACTAGGATGTTCCTGATGAACCACTGCTGATCAGACGGAACCTGGGCAGAGCTCTCCTCACTGCAAGGATGCAGATGATGCCTTTGGAAGGGATGGCGTGACTGAAACAGCAGCCAAGTTAGACTCCCAGCTCTTTCATTCTGAGATACATGTGGGAAGCACAACAAGCGGTGGACGCTTTCTGCAAAGACACTCCACTCAATGTCCTTGCAGATGAACGGAGTGAGGAGATATCCCAGAGCCCAAGACCATCCCCACAAGTATTCCCACACTTATTAGCCCAAGACTATCCCCATCAGTATTCCCACACTCATTCACAGCACCCTTTCTCCCTCTCCTATGCCATCTGTGTTGAGTGCTGTACAGATCTGTAGAGAGGACTCAGGGACAAGAGTGGGAAGAGGAGCAGTTTATGAAGTAAGAGCAGTAGCAATGTACAAGAGATATCAGACCCACTTCCTTTCTAAAATGTTATCTTTTAATTGACTGGACCTGCCTGAAGTCCCTTTTCCAGTCAACAAGAGGCTGTTTCGGTCCTGTTGACTCAGTATGCCGTGTGCTGAGAGCTGGAGAGTGCTCAAGTGAAGTCAAGGCTGCTACACCCCTGTAGGGCATGAGAACAGAATAATAATTAAAAAAAGGTAATTTCTAAGTTCTTTTCAGAACTTCATAGGGAACAGCAGGATCCAGTCAGGCAGTGCAGGGTTTGACAAGTGCACATTCTACATCCAACTGAAGATGGGTATGAAAAAGATCTTTCCACGAGTGTTGTAGTTGTTTGGGTTGGGTAGGGATTCAAGACTCCCCAGTGCATAAGTACAGCTGGGTATCAACGTTTCACAAATGGTCTTGTCTTTTCTTGGAAGAAGAATGCTTGCATTCCCAAATTTGCAGAGACCTGAGATCTGGCAAACACAGATGTCATGAAGTTTTCCAGTGAAACCAATTAAGACATCACTAAGAATCACTTCATGGTTTACACAGTCATAAAAACAGAGTATTCACCCTTGCAATTAATTTTGTAAAGGCGGCCCTGAGCAAGCACTGAGTGAGAACCCAGATCTTATCAATGGTTGAGCACCAGAGCCCAACCTGTAAGAGCTCAGCCTGTAAGATCACATCAGTGCTGTCCACATTCTCAAAAATGAAGAGAGTTTGGAGGATGGTGGCACAGACTTTGAGCAGCATTCAGGGTACTCAAGGTCCAGCCCCTTGAATGGTACATGCCACTGAAAGAGATTCCTCCTTTCAAGGAGATACTTCAAGATGGTACCTTGAGAGCTACTACAAGTACCAGTTATGCTGGGAGGATGCAAGTGAGACGTCCCTTTCAGTATAGAGAGAAACCAGTGAAAAATGCTTTTTTGAAGTTTTTTTTTTTTTTTTTTTTTTTTTTTTTTTTTTATTTGCACACTATTATGTTTTGCTGGCAATCTGGGTAAGACATTTCCTAAAAGTTGTTCCTATAAATAATCAATCTCCTAAAAGAATTAAATGTATTTGCATTTAAAAAATGTCCTTATTTTTCCAGGAGTCTAAATACAAAAAGTTTATTTAGGGGAATTGTTTCTATTATGGGTAAGAAAAGTTGAAAAATTGTCCAAAGTCCAAATTTGAGAGCTTGGAAGAAGTTTCAATGTATTCAACTCCCCTTGACAGTTATTTTTCCGCAGCCTATTCATTTTGACTTACATGGAAAGCGAGTCCACCAGCCTTCCTTTCTTTTGGATTCCTGCAAAGTTTAGAAAACCTGCAAATAATCCTATATTTACCCAAATAGCTTTTTTTTTGTCCTTTGATCTGAAGCAGAAAGGTGAAATTAATACAGCTGTTTACAACAATGGAGTTGTAAAACGAAATGGATGTGGGCTTAGTAGTAAACCTAGAAAATAGATGTTAATATCACGAGGGTGAAAAAGATTTGCTTTATTGAGAAAAGACCTCTCTTTTCAATGCTTATTATGAACATGCCAAAGGAGCAATATTTACTGGGTTTTACTATTTACATACTTTACTACGAAAAAGGCTAGAATGCTATAGGAGTTTCTCTCACAGATATTTATAGATAGAAGATTTACAAAAGAAGAGAGATGAGTCCTTCCTGAGATTGTTTTTTACTATTATATGAGATTATGTACCCAACTTATAAAATCTGATAGGTTCCTATATAAAACCAATACAGTCCACACCCCCCTAAACAAGCTAATGGGAAAGAAATAGTCTTAAATAATCTGCCATTTCTCCCTAGAATTAAACATGTCTAGACTCTACAAGCTTTTTATTTATCAACTGGGATATTGCACAGGCCTTAAGTTTCCTTTAATGGATTGTTTCAGGAAGCAACCAGGAACATAGAACAAAAACTAATCAGGAGGCCAAAGTGGAGCTGAAGAATGAGGTGAAGCTCCTGCCAGCTGGGTGGTTTCAGAATTAGTTTCACCTTGCCCCACAAGCACCTCCACATCAAAAAGCTGACTGAAGGTGTTATTAATAATTCCAGCACTGTATCCCTAACCTAAAGCTCTTGGCTCTAAAGATTTTATTGTGCTCAGTTGTCTTCCAAACAAGTCCAGGAAAAAATGAGAATAGGAAGGTTGATACCCACCAAGTACCCTTGGCTTCACCTGCATAAATGCAAGAATATGAGACAGTCTGGTTTTACAAATTGGTATGTAAAGATGTAAGACTGTCTGGTTCTACAAATTGGCTTGTAAAGTTGAGGGAAGACCTGATGGCTCAGCAGCATATGGCCTCTAGCCTAGTCACTGCTGAAAATCAGGTCTCCTAAATTCTGTGCTGTGTTTCATTGTGGTTTTGGTGTACAGTTGCTCTCAGCATTCATTTTAGTTTTCATGTTTTGATTTAATTAAAGAGTTCAAGTTTCAAAAAATCAAGTGGGAGGCTGAACTGGGAATAGAGTTGGCAGTGATTCGGAAAGATGTTAACACGTTCAATGCCCTCTTTCCACCTGCAAGGTGTCTGTTTCAAATATCTTCTCCTGATGTCCACCTTGAAACCTCTAAGGAAGAATGCTGGTTGCTAACACAGCGACCAGTGGAAACGATTTAATTTCTGCACAGGACAGCAATTCTTCAACACCAGGATCAAGCTACAATAGCCACAAAGAAGGGCAAGCTTATTGTGTTTAGATTGTGGAGGCAACTGTAATTTGTTAAGAAGGGGACCATAAAAATACCTTGAAAAAATAGATTAGAAATAGTCATAAAAGTTTTAAAATATCTGTTATAAACTCCAAGAAAATATAAGATTGATTAACTCATGCATTCAGCTGTAAGAGTAGAAAAAAGAAATCTACAACCGAACTATCAAAGTGACTAGTGATATGATTTTCTATTGTGTCTTATTAAAGCTAATGATCTTTTTTTCAGTGTCAGTGAGCTATTTCCACACTTGAACATAATTAATCCAAGAATAGGAAAGAACAGCTAAAAAATATGAACAAATCAAAAATTACAGAGAGGTAAGTATTTGCCATGCAGAGATTATTATTGCTATATTTTGAGCTTTGTTTCAACTACTAAAAATATTACAATCTTACTTTTCTATAATGTAGTTGAATAAGTCATCAGCATCTCTACTAGAAATCAAATTTATCTGGGTCAAATTTTATGCTTATCATACGTATGCTGTTGTGTTAGTAATGCTCAAGGAGAAATTGAATCCTCTTGTGAAATACTAATGCCACCAAGATAAATAAATATCTCCAAAGGTGCCCAGAAAGAATGTGCTCTCAAAGCAGAGTGTTAAGTGTAGAACTGCACATTTTGGATTTCTGAGTATATAATGCGCTGGAATAGTATAATAGAAAGTAACTATCTTTTGTGACCCAGATTTCTACCACTTAGGGAAGTTTTATGAATAGAAGCATGAATCAGATTCTGTTATGACTTGGTTTTCATTGCTTTCCTCTTGTCCATACAAAATGTCACACCTCAGCATAAACGAAGCCCTGTTTGGCTGCTCTCCTGAAGACAGCCAGGACCTCTGGGTCTCCACAGCCACTGGACCACGAGGGGGAGCAGAGCTGGGCTAAGACTGCAAGAGAATTATCTCAGGTAATTTCTGCAGAAAAGAAAGGTCCTCCTTCTCATTTGCAGGGTGGTGTAATAACTTAACTCAGTCCTGTTTTGCAAGCCAAATAAGAGCATAGTAGACCATGTGCAGGATAAGCTCAGCCAGAGACAAAAGCCAGCAAGCTGCAGTTCAGCCAGCAGTGCAAACACGCTTCTCTTTCTGATGAGGTGTCCAGCCAGGGCAATCATAGGTAGAGAAACACCTATTAGTATGTTGCTGATGATCAACTAAGTGGAGTTCTATTCAGGAATACTGGACTTCTTCTAGTCCATGTACTGGTATGACATCTCTGTTAGGTGGAGAATTTACTGGGGAAACTACCCTGTTCTTTTGACTGGAGCCAAAGTAAGGAACTGTCTGCATTCCTGGTGGAAGAAGACATGATGGCTCATCTATCAATGATAAACTGAATGAGCAAAAGATTAAGGTGGGGAGGGATGGCTGGAGGTCTTTAGCCCAAATACCTGCTCACTGCAAGGTTAACACCGAAAGTGTGTCAGGTTGCTCAGGGCCTTTCAGGCAAAGCTTGTACGTCTCCAAGGCTGTTTACCTCCACATATGTGAGGAAGAATAAGGGAGTGTCCCCTGCTTGTTCTGTGTATGAAAACCCACATCTACGCCTTGGTTCCATCAGCTTCATTCATTCCCTTGCCATTGTTATTCTTCTCGAGGGAGAAAGATAACCAGCTTGACTACTTGTGCAGTCAGGTCCTCATGTCTCTAAGATAGGGGTGGCTGGTTTTGATCCAGAGGAGTCACTTGTTCTCCTTCATAGATGTTTAAAATATCTATTTAAAATAAAACCTGAGTTTCTGAATGAAAAAGGTCCATGTACAAAACTAATTTAACAGCTTAAACCACTAAATGGTAGGAGTCTATTTTCTAGAGAAAAACAGTCTGAAGTCAGCTGTTTGAAATATTCTAAGATAATTGCCAGTGGAATAGAGCCAGAAAACCTTCTAGGATAAAAATGAAAATACTAGACTATTTAACTGTGGTCATGCAGGTGAGAGTAAGAGAGAGAAAGCACGAAGTCTCTACAGGGAATAAAACACTGAAACAGAGCATATCTTATGCTCTACAGACCTGTCATAGATTATTAGAGTTGCAGTGATAGTGGATAAAAGGAGTGAATCAGAGACTACAGAATAAGAGCAACTTCCTCCTTTAGACTAAAGTGGGGCTTGTTGCAAAACGCTTTTGAAGCCTCTGGAAGACCTATACATCCACGTTACTAAGACACCTTACTGAAAGCCAGTTCAGAACGCACATATTCAAGTTATCAGTACCAAAGGGATGCTTTGGTAATTTGGGAAGAAATATCAAGTGAGAAGCTCCAGAGATTATTTCTAGGTTCTGTTTCATTCATCAACTGTAAGGACATTTAACAGCACAATGGTGAAACTCTTTCTGAAACAGGAGGAGCGGCAAACACAGTAAACAATTTGTAAGAATCATATGAAACAGTTCTGTCTGAACTGCGCTTCAAAAGAAGCACGTCCCAACTCAGCCTTGGGAGTGCTCTTTGACTTTCCCAACAGCACATCAAAACAAGACCTGGTGCATAGCCTTCCTCCTCACTTCCCTCACCACAAGCCCACATATGTGTAGGAGGAAAGCCCAGGTGTGTTGTGTGGGGATATTTTCCAGCTAGATACCTAATCACAGTGATACTCAAAACAGGATACTGGGAAATGGAAGGGAAAAAATATGCCCTGCAATTCAGAAATATTCAGAGAGACAAGAAAGATGATGAGATTCAACCCAAAAACACACTGAGAGTGAGTTTAAAAGCTGCTTTTATCTTCTTACCACCAAAATGAATGCTAGAGACAGGATACTCACTGAGAAGCCATGAAAGTGAGAGGCTGTGGAGATGTAAATCATAGAATCATAGAATATGATTGTAAACAAAACATGAAAAGATTTTTTAAATTAAGTTCTTTCAGTTTTGTTTATTTGTTGTTTGTTTGGTATGTGTTTGTTTTAGTTGATTGTTTGTGGTTTGGTTTTTTTACTAGAAACTCAGGGAATCAGTTTTGCCCAACAATTTCCAAAGACAGAATCCAAGCCTGTGACACACAAACAGCATAACACTGTCAATGAAATACTCAGCAGAATTGTATGAAAATGCACGTGTGGTACTCGCTCAACTGGCTACGGCCTCTGTGTACCTTCCCTCTTTTTCGCTTTGGATCTGCATTTTGGTGCAGAGGACACATGGGAAAGCAAACTAGCAGAGCTTTCACAGATATCAGCAAAGTTCTAGGCATTTGATGTTTCTACTCCTGTGTGCTCCCACTTTTTATAGATTTTCTTCAGATCCTGATCCTGCTGTAACATTAGATCATATTTTGTTTCACTCTCATTGTACACATTCTGACTGTGAGCTACAGTAGGTGATCTCCAATCTAAAAAACCACAAAGCAATACATACGCTTTCTGACCACCATTATCTGGAAAACTCCAATTTCTGATCCCCATCTGCCAATATTACAAGGGGGAAAAAAAGAGAGTACATTTTTTTTAGGCCATCTTTTTCAGTAAGTCCTCGTAAATTTCTTCCTGCCTACTCCTTAGAGCAAATGTTCTGAGTATCTGCACACCAATGAATTGGAGATAGAGCATCCTAAGGGTCTTCACTCCAGAACTCATCACTTCTGAGATTCTACAGATGCAAACTCTGGTAGCCCTGAGGAACCAAATCTCAGGCCTCAACACTGATTTTTTTTTTTTTTTTTCCAAGGATGTGAGCTTCTGGCCTGCCCTAGAGCCTTATTCTCCAGCTGCAAATGGTTCTTCCCCATTTCACACCTATGTAGGCCTTGCCTAGGTTGTCCCATCACACAGAAGTTAGCTGTGGGTCTATCTGCCCCACTGCTACATCACAGACTGAAGAAGGCACAGAACAGTACAAATGAAGACTAAAATGGATACATTCCCCCAGCGCAAATGCAAGGTATGGGCTGTACACAAGAAAACCTTATATGACTCCTGCAATGGGAGCCATTCAAATGTGGGGGAAACATGGGCATAAAAGTTTGAGACTTAGTACCGTGGACTGGTAGAGAACTTTCAATAGGATTAAACTGGAAAAAATTAAAATATAACTACTCTAGATGCCATTGATACTTGAGTGATTTGCACCTATATTTTACTTCATGTGCTACATAAAATTTAAAGCTTAGTATTGTAACCATTTGTTCTGAAATTTCTCTTATCTGTATTCAGATGTCTTGGGATAGACCTTGATTTCCCAAAGCACATGGTTTGGGAATCACAGAACTCAATGAAAGATTAGATGCAAGGGCCCTCAGAGACTCCATAGTCCCAAATGTTACTCAGAGAAGGGCTGACTCCAGAGGTGGATATGTTGTTCATGGCTGAGTCCTGGCAAATCTGGAATGTCTCCAAGGGTGGAGATCCCCCGGCCTCTCCAAACAACCTGACAAGGTCCTTTCTTTAGCCTTCCTTGGGGAGGAGGAGGAAGAGAGCAGGAGGAATGCAGCCATACAGCAAGTGTAAGTGTAATAATACAATCTCTATTTTACGGGAGGGGTGTAATAGCTGTGTATGGGTGGGAGTAACATCCTTGGTGAATGGCAGAAAAGATAGAATAAAGGCAAATTCTTTCATATTTATGTCCCTTAGGAAGAAAACTGAAAGTCCCATGAGGTCCTCCTACACAGAGAAAGAATCCTTCTAGTTTGCTTCCTCTCCAAAGATTTTTTTTTTTCCTGAAAAACAGGCACCTTCCATCAATGCTGAGGCACTCATTAAATGAAAAACAGTCATTCTACCAGACAAAGCAGTATGGCTGCTGCTCTGTGACATACTTGGCAATGAAATGGGCCACCGTCCCTGCATACAGATGGATTTCCTAAACATACACAGTGAGGGTGGCTCAGTGGTTTTAGCCCCATGATCACAGATCACAGAATCACTGAATGGGTTGGGCTGGAAGAGACCTTAAAGATCATCTATTTCCAACTGCCCTGCCATTGGGGTTGGAATTAGACTTTCCACTAGACCAGGCTGCTCAGGGTCCCATCCAGCCTGGCCTTGAACACTTCCAGGGATGGAATAGCCACAACCTCCCTGGGCAACAGGTTCCAGTGCTTCACCACCGTGAAGAATTTCTTCCTAAAATTTCAGTTTAAAGCCATTGCCGGCGGGAGAGGGAAGGATGGCGAGGGCCGCCCAGGAGGTGGCAATCGGGAGCCTCTTACGGGAGTGGAGCAAAGGTGGAGGGAGGCTCCCAGGAAAGAGGTGGCTGCCTTTAAGGTGGGTTTATTTGCCTGCCAGATGGGAAGTCTGTGACCAGCCCCTTTAGAACAGGTAAAGGCAGTAAGGCTTCTCCACCCACTCGCCTTGATCTTTCATCACCATCGTGGGCCAGGCGGGCGCTTGTGCAACGTGCGCGCCGCGCTCGGGAGGCTGCGGGAGAGGCCCATGCGCTGCCCGCAGCAGCCCGGGCACGGAGGCCTGAGCCGGCGGGGGCTGCGAGCCGGGCCCCCTCTCCGGCCCGCCTGGGGCTGAGCACCTGCAGCGGCGGCATGGAGCTCTCCCTCGGGCTCCTTCTCCTCTGGGCTTTCCTACCTCCCGAGGCGCACGGGAAAGAAGGTAAGCGTGGGACCCGCCGCCGGTACCTCTGCCTGGAGGGCTGGGCTGGGGAGCGCAGGGAGAGCGACCTCTCTGAGGGGCAAGGGAACGGGACCCGGCCCACGCGCCTGGGGCTCCAGGGACACCTCAGAGGGACTGGGGTGTCAGGGAAGGGCAGACGGGTGTGGGGGGACCAAGGCCTGGCAAATCCCATCCAAATCTCGGTGGCTCAGTGAACGACCCCAGGTATGGTCTCCCCCTCCTTCACCTCCTCCCAGCTGAAACACAAACGCCTCGGCATATCCAGTGATCCAAGAGAATTCTGCCCCTGTTTCCCTCAAACACGGGCCTTGCAGATAACAAGTTTAAACACAAACTCAGAAAGTTTCTCCCCTCCTTTGGCAACACCCCGCAGTTTCCTCAGGAAGCCCTCTTGGGAGTTAACCCTTGTGAGCAAGCGGATAGTCATTTTATCAGAGAGTCTTTTACCTACCCCAGTCCTAGAACACAGAGCTGGGCTTTAAAATTTCCTCTTCCACCTCTTCAGGCTTCCATGTTTCCCTTCTCTGTAGCACTTATTCCCTTTTATTAGATGTAGTGGGTTTTTCCTTCCATCTTGTAGTTGCACAGTGGTTATGAAACATGGGAGAATGGTAACTTTTAATAGAGAGGTGAGGGAAGTGTAAATCTCTGCTCTGTTCCCTACCACCTCCTGCAGTTAATTCCTGCCAGGAGCTTCTGCTTCATACAGCAAGAGGTGTTGAGGCTTTTCCATTCCAAGGACAGTCGTCTTTTGCTTCTCCAGGCTCTCGATTGAGGGGACCTTGTCATAACTGGCAGTTCAGCCATGGGCTCTTCTCAGATTCTGTGAGTGCTGAGTGATCTTTTAAAGCGTCCTTGACAAGCACGTTTCTATTAAGGATCCAGCTACATGGATGCAGCTGGCAGACATTGCGGAGAGGGCTAGCCTGGATGAGAAGTAATATCGGGTGGCACCACACAGGGTTTGGTTTCCGAAGAGTGTGACCAGTAGTTGGCAGTAACAGTCAGGGACCTGTCTGCCAGCTTCTCCCCTATCTCAGCCATCTCATTTGGGCTGTGTCTGTGATCCACTCTTCCATAACTTGTCTATCTGGGAAACAGCTCATTTTCCTGGCGTCCTCTCTTATCTGAAGCCTTTCTTCTTTTTGGGGACACCTCCGCCCCTGTGGCTGGACAGCCTAGTGAGATTCTTAGCAGCAAGGCTGTGGACCAGAGAGGTAGTAGTCCCTGAGTACTTGCATTCCTCTGCTTTTGTAGTCTTACTGACTCAATCTTCCTTCTTGTGTAGAATCCCTGTTGTGGGATTCACCTTGAGAAGTATTTCTTGGCACGGGCTTCATGCCTCCAGTGGGCACTCAGCAGCTGATGGAGCTGCCATTGCTGACAGTGCAGAGCATGGCACATGGGCTCTGTCAGGGTCCTGTCCTGGCCACTTCCAAGCTCCTTTTCCCTTTCTCTGCTAGAGCTTGTCATGCAACCCCTCTCACTTCCACATGGCTGCTTCAGTCCTGAAGATGATGGGATGGCATAGATGTTATCTGGGTGATGGTTCTGGCAGGACAGGCTACCTCACCCTCGGAGTTTTTGTAGCTAACCACAAAAGAATACTATCTCAAACAGAGAGATTGAGAGCAGAGGGGAAGTGAATGAGGAGCCTTGTCTGGACAGGGAGTCTGTGGCTAGGAAGGTTTTGTCGTATGACCATACTGTGAACACTGTGAACTTGCAAAACCTGGATTCCTGTTTTTCCTTTCTCCCAATCCTGAGAGGGTGTTTCAGAGGTGAGAACAGCAGCGCAATCCCTCTTATCTCTGATTCTGGGCCCACAGCCTGCTTCCTCATTCCACAGGACTCTTGCTGATCTGCACTTTACACTATTAGTTATAGTTGGCAGGGAGTATTTGTAAAACAGTCAGATGAGGGGGAGGAAACCTGGTTATTTAAATACCATTTTAAAATCTCCTCACTCCTACCTTTCACCCCCAAATTCTTTTCCGAGATGTTTAGAAACGACCCCTCTGAATACACCCACAGGAATCTAAAAGGGAATCCAAAGAATTTTTCCTGTTTCCGGTTTTCCCAAGCTGGGACTTTGATAGGTGCACAGAAACCTACAGTAGTCTGTTCCGGCAGCACCAGCAGACCCAAAGGCAGGCACGAAGCTGCACATCCCACAGTAGCTCTTATTCCAACTCCTCCAATTTCTCAATGTTTGCCTACAAAGTAATACATTTTTTACATGTCTTCAGAGCACGACTTTGGGCCAAACTGTGATCACATTTTCATGTTTCTTTGAGGGCTAAAAATGAACATACCAATGATTTTTTCTTTTGTCACATAACTTCAGCAGCAAGGCTTAACACAGCCATGCAATTCTGCAGGAGGTGGCCATGCTACGGCCAGAGCCATCGGTAGGTGGGGGAGGGTTAAACGATTTCTAGGCCACTGTCAGCTGGTGGACACTCCGAGTCAGAAGTAGGGGGCTCATCAATTTGCACAACTGATGCATCTCATGGCTTTTGGGTACTGTGACAATGGAAAGTCCCTTCTACAACTTCACACTGCCTCTGTACTTTCCCACTGTGTTTCAAGTACTGAATAGTCCCTCCAGGCGACACTGATTGATCTTTTGTGTTGGTAATTTATTTGATTGCCTCCCTCTTCATCCATTTAGTCTGCTGCCTTCCTATTCCAAGGAAAGATGTGTTCAGCTGGTAATGCCGGGTTTCCATTTGAATAGGCTTCAGCCTCCTTCTTCCTTTTTGGGGAAGTTTTAGGAAGTGATAAAATTTGTCAAGGTTGCATTTTTTGGATGTGTGTAGAAGGGGGTCTTATATATTAGTAAACATTTAACTCCTGACTAGGTGCTCTGTCTTGTATCTTTCCATCTTTCCTCTAGTCATGCTTTCTGAAGGTGAAAGGTTTCAAAGGATGGGGAGTCAAGAGAGGAAATGCAGGCTTTACCTTCTTTAACAAAGCAAGAATGAAACCATTCCATGGGCCGTATGAGCTGGGTCACTGATCTATTTTTTCCCCTTCTTCTGGTTTTCAGTGGATCTTCTTGACACAAGCACTGCACAGGGTGAACTGGGTTGGCTTCCAGACCCTCCAGAAGTAGGGGTGAGTACACACATTTAAGGGAGGGGAGCTACTGGGAGTACTATATGATGGAAAAGTATAATCCATGTCGAAATCTCACCCTGCCTCTGGAAATCGAACTTCTGAGGCTTCACTCCCCCCTGGACATTTTATGCTTTGTAAGTCTCTCTCCCTTCACCTCTGCAGCCTCACCCCTAGCCAGCTTTTTAAGGACTGATGCCTCACTGACTTCCAGTAGCTCTTCTGATGCCTATTGACTTCCAGTATGATTAAACATATCCTTGAAATATACTATTTTCATGAAGCAATAAAGCAATGAAGAAAAAGGAAAAAATCCAATCATCACACAGTTTTTCATTTTGTCAGGTTGCGCATAAATCTCATGTCTTTTTTTTCCAGGCAAATAGGCAGAGCAAAAGTATTTCTGTCTCAGAGTCTCTCAAGAAATTAGAAACAAATTATAGGTTTTTTAATTCAGCAGCTGACTGAAGACTGTTAACTCATGGGGCAGCAATCTGCCCTTGTGGCTATGCTGCAAGATTCTAGGACTTTACACCAAGTTGTGGTGTTTGGTCCACACAACTGACAATGAGAGAGGAATTTCCCTTTATTTTGTGACTGTAAAATTGAGTTGTTGGAAGTACTTCAAAGTGTGCTCCTGAAACCCCTGCAAAATTGGACCCCAAAAGACAGCTGAACTCTCAGCTATTTTTGTACAAGTACAGCTATTTTGTATGAAGTATAGTTGAGCAATCCCTCTGGTGTCACAGCCTACATTAGGGAAGGTGGTTTCCTTTGTAGCAGCAGTACTGTGGGAGTGGTGGAAAGAAGGCACAAAGAAAAGGGAATTTAGGGACTACACTGCCCTAGCTAGATGGACGTATGTTAATACATAGTTTCAGTTCCTCATCCATGCTCTCGTCTTTGTAGCAAGTCCCAAGCTCTCCTATGGAGAGTCTTCACACTTCCTGCTTCTAAGGTAGACCCGGGTTCAGCCTGTTCCTAACTCATTTTCATAACTTTCCTCTGTAGTGCGCTGTGGCTGGTTTAAATCCACCCTGGCCTCCTCCTACTCCCAGCAGCCTTGCTGGGTGAAGTAGAGCCAGACAGTGAGGTTCTCCTGTACTGGCAAAACTGCATTTTGTTTCATTAGTAAAGCTGTTTTGGTTATTATTAGTAGTATTATTACACCATACTCAAAACAGATGCCCTAGTGAGACATACATGTAGATCATGTTTTGCCCATTGTTCCCTTTGTTCTCTCATCAATGGTCTGTGTGGTAATTTCTAGCCCAATTCTAGGCTACAGGCACGTTCAGGATGAAGTCTGCCTGTTGAAAAGATTGGAAAAACCCACTGAATAGTGCATTCTAAAAAAAAAAAAAAATATCTGATAGAAAGAAAATAAAACCTTTATTACAGAACATCTGAGTTTTGCACAGTAGGATCACAGCAGTGTGGGGACTTGGCATATCCTTCTGCTTGTGCTACATTTGCTTTTTAAAGTATGTATATTCAAAATATAATTGTAACTGAGAATTGTTGAAAATCCTGGAGAACATGACCTAAGAGAAATCAAACCTAACAGATTAGGATACGGATGACTGATAAAACAACAGAGGGTGAAGAATAGATTCATTGACTTTTTATGAGCAGCTCTTTTGAGGAGATTTGTCTAATTACATCATTTCCCAATAACTGTTAGGTGGAAGTCTGACAAATTGCCACAAGCAAAAAGGGAACAATGGCTGATTCTCTTGTAATTGGAACTTTGAACAGGTGTTTCTGAAACCACTCCTTCAAAATGAAGAATTAAATACGTTCAAAAAAGAACAGAAATTAATTCAGAAGATTTTTTGACAAAAAAGAGCCAAGATTAGTACTGAATAATCTGACTAGGTTGATCAGTAACAGGCTGGAAACAGCTGAGTTCTATTGTACACACAGTTGAAGGGTGTATTTCATGTTAACACTGCTACTTGTACCTAACCTCAGATGCCAGAGATCTCCTATCAGTGAGCTGGATTTGTGTCAATATACTTATTGCACAGAGCAGGAATTTGCTGTGGGGAATTTTCATGCTTTGTATGGACAAGGCCCCCGAGCCATAGCTCAGAAGACATTTGCTAAGTCTGTGGAGGCAGAGCTACACCTTTGTTTTCTCCTCACTTCTAGCCAATGACAGAGGATGAAGTGGCTTGCCAGGTGTGGTTGTTCCATGGTCAGACTGTGGCTATATCCAGTGCTCCTGTTAATGCAGGCTCAGCCTGAGAACACCACTCAGTGTTGGACAGCACTTCAGTAGTTCAGAACTGCACTACATTAGCCAGCATCTTGCCTAAGCTTAAAGGTCTCTTTGCTTTAAGTAAAGTGTCTGTAGAGTTTTTTTCCTAAAAGGTTTGTGCTAACTTGCTTTGTAGTAGCTATTTAGGCTGCTATTGGAAACTAGGCTTTTGATAAAGCAGACTGTAGTTCTTATAATCCGTTTGTATCTACCTTACCACCCACCTACCCTCTCCTCCATCATCAAACATATTTCTTGATAATTCTTTTTTGGCTTTGAAGTTTTGCCACAGCAACACCAGGTGGGCAGAGAGAGGTGTATTACAGTAGTAGTGGTAGATTTCCACCTTTTAACACATATTAGAGAGCCAATGATGGCCACTTTGAAGGTGTCAGGAGTACAGAATTTATTTGCCCTGACATTTCTTTAAGACTCCTCAAGCTACACAAACAGCCTAGCTACCTGAACTGGTTTCAGAAATCACTGAAACTATTCAAAAAGGACTTCTCAGATCCTATCATGAATGAATTCAGTTATCAGGCATAGTAGCATTGCCTCTTGGCAGCTTGTATAAAAAGTTATTAATCTCTGATTTGCTTTCAAATATAATTGCATCAGCTTTGAACGGATTGTGATGAGGAATCCTGTTATCCTCTTGCATTTTGCTTTTAATAGACAAGGTCCTAAGCCACCCAGCCTGCCTTTGAAGTCAGCCTCCTTCTGAGCAGGGGATTGGAGTAGAGACCCAAAGGTCCTTTCCCACCTTAAGTTTTGTGTTTGTGTGATAGTTTAGAATTGTTTGTTTGTTAGAATTCTGAGCCTGAATTTTTAGCACAGGCACAAAAGGTCCTCGTGATTTTATGTTTTGGGGGTTTTTTTCTTGGTTTTATATAATATCTATTCTTATGGATTTTCTGTGTCAGTTTATGTAGGCCTACGATGCAACATACTGAGCAATGCAATATTTCTCTTTAATGCTGTGATTATCTCCCTCCTAGCTTGTGGGCCTATCTTGAAATTTTCCTTTTATCCACAATTTCCATTTTTTTTTTGTGTATGTGAATAGTATTTGCATAATCCAGTCATACTTCCATGAGTACATGTGACTACGTAAGTTCCAAGCCATTTGTGCTGGAGAATGCTGCACACTGGGCTTCTCAATATGACTTTCTCTCTCTATACTGTTGAATGAATTGTAAATTGAAAACACTTTATTCTTTTTTAGCTACTACGCTTTCTCGGGACACATGCTTTCACCAGTTCTACAGCTGTCTTTGTTTGTAAAAGGGTCCTTTTTCATAGTGACTTTGTTTTTAAATTGGATGTATGTTATTTCAGGAATCACATGAACTCTGCTGCTGCCAAATGGTGTCATATTTATTACATATTAAAGGTTTGGCAAGGCTCAGTTCTCAACTGGTAGCTGGTTTATGGAGCTTATTTTTTTCCAACTTATATTCCTGCATGGATCATAGCATTATTAAAGCTTCCAAATTACTTTCTTAGTCTGCTTTCCAGGCTGCCATTGTTCTCAACCTTCTATTCATGGTAAGGAGGAGGACGTAATTCTTTTCCTGCCTATTCCATACTCTTGCTTGCTTCCACACATACTTCAAAGCATTGCTATCAGTTTTAAGCTTTCTACCAGGTTTCCCAGTGTGCACAGCACTTGATCTGCTCAGCTTTTCCAAAGTCTACTTTCAAATAGGACTAAGGATGGGCTTTTAATACCAGTGGCCTGAGGCTATCAATGATAGCCACCCAAAGGCTATCAATGATTAGCCACTAACTACAACTATTGTGGCTCCAAAAACACTGGAAAACTTTGGAAATTATGTGATTCTTGTTCAGTTCTGCACTTCACGTTCCACAAAAAGTTTAATTATAACCATAGCACCTGACAAACCTATGTGAACACAATTTGAGTAAGCCAAAAACCAGAGGTTTATTTTAATGCTGCTATTGTCCTTTTAAAGCCCAGGCATAGCTCAAATTCTACACTGCTAAATTTTTAGGTAATAGACTAGATCAAGTACCTGTGACCTGTCAGCAACTTCTTTATCACAGACCACACCATAACATTTGCATGCCTTCTGGTTCTAGCAAGGTGAGGTTGTGTTCCACCAGACTCAGTGGTCCCAGATTTTTGTATCAGCTGGTGGCTGGTTTCTGTTTCCACCACTTCTGGTCAGACAGATAGGCCTGGTCACGAAGGAAATAGTGCTGTGGGGCACGCAGCCTTCAACCTGCAAGCAATTCCAGCACTGCACTCCTGTCTCGTTAATCCTGGGCAGTTCACTTTATCAGACTCGTTGCTATCTTACTCATATAGTCTTACCTGGAAGAGTCTCAGCCAGTCAGCTTTTTGTAGCATTGGAAGGTGGTGTGAAAACCAGCCGTCAGAAAAGCTGTTCTGTGCACCTCCTCTCACAACTGTTGGCCATGCATGTCCTTTAGGAGCTAACTCAGAGGGGTGCCATCACCTCTGAGGCTGGAGTAGAGTAGCAGTGTACACCTCACTGCTCTCAGTTTAAGTATCAGCCATAGGGGATTAACTCCTCTGAGTGAAAAGGATCTGTAGAGAAATAAGGGACAATTACTTAGTAAAGTCAATAACTACCTGGAAAGGGGAACAGCTCTGGCTTCAGGGTTGTATCCTGACATGACCTGCTGCTCTTGATCTGTGGACTGGTAGAGATGATACCCTGTTATTTGAAAATTAGTTATTTTGTGTGGCGTGGAAAAGAAGGGAAAAATTATTATGCATATCCAGATATACTTTACTTGCAAGTGTGAGAAGGGGGAGTACAAAACAGTGGGTGAGTGCAAATGAAGTGTAAATTAATAGCTGTAGGGAAGGCCAGATTGCATGAGCCACCAACTAGGCAGCCTAGGATGGAGTCACTGCCACAGACCCAAGTAACAATCTTGGCCAGTGCACTCAGTGTTGTGACCTGAAGGGCAGAAAAGAGCACATTCTGAGCCAAAGTGAAGATGCTGTACAGCCATGACATTCATCACCATGGCTGCTCAGACACTATGGTGGTGACAGCACTGTTGCCTGGCAGCTCCAGAAAGCTGATTCACTCTTTTATAGCTATTGAATGAGTGGACAAAGTTCACTGAACATCCTCACGTCAACACAAAAGCAGCATAAGTCAGCTGGAACTTGAAGATTAACCGGCCTATAGCATGGTCCTCCAGGAAGACTAACAGGCTATTTAAAATAATAGTAAAAACCAACCAACCGACCAACCAGAAAACCCAAACAAAACAACTTCTATTATAATACCAACTAAAATACTGGTGAGTTTGCAGGCGAGTAATTAGAAAAAAAAAGGTGTTACATCTTTTATTGCCTGCTGTGTCCTTGAAGGATGGACCTATGCTTTGAACTGTGATTCTCACCATCTCAGAGGCAGATCTGCAGAAAAATATTCTCACAATTTATTTGTCGAAATGTTATTTCCAGTGTTTTTCAGGTCTAGTTTCTGGCTTCTCTTTGCTTGACTTGAACCTTGCCAGCTCCTCACATGACTTTCAGGCTGCCATCTCCTGCAGCTTCTTTTCTCCAGGCAGGTTTGGTTGTCATCAAGGCACAATTACCCCATCCCTGTGTGGGATTCCACCTGATCCATCTTTAAAAGAAACTTATACAAACAGAGCATGTATTGCCCATCACCATCAGACTAATTTCCAGGTTCTCTGTAAACACTAGAAGAACACTTGACACACCATACAAAAGCACAGCTCACAACATAAAGCCCTTTACCTTGAAACAATGAAAAAAATCACTTCCATTTACAATGCAATGTAATGCAAAAATAACATGAGAGCTAATATTTGCTTTATTGGTAATATGGCTTTAGCCATGAAATCTGAACTCTAACATGTACAATCTGATTTTCCACTCCTGTCCTTTTTGTAGTTACTGGTAATGTTAGTGGGTGTTAGCAAAATAGGTAAATACAAAACAAGTGTTCCAAACCAGCTAGGTGAAATGCTGGACTAGAGTATCATCATCTCTCATCTAGTAGCATCTGTTGTGACCAGAACTGTTTTCATGCAAGAGCTTAATGTGGTCAGACAATTCAGAGAATGAGCAGACAGCAGAACCTGGGTTTGATAAACAGGTTCTGTAATCAATGCACTGGAGTTTGGTGTCTCACATTAACACCTTATCTTTCCATAAGAGCATGAGTACAAGCTAAATTGAAAGGACATGGGTGGGATGGAGACCTATGTGCTAGTGCCCTAAAGAACGAGTAATTACATAATGGAGTTGCTCCTCCCTGAAAATAACCAATGGATTATTGTGGGGAAAAAAATGTATCATCCCACCCATAAAGATACTGTAGATAAGTAAACATCTCTTTTGGGTTTGGTTGTGTCAAAGGCTCTGTGATGATGTGATGAAATTAAAATTGCCTGACCATAGTCAAATGATCAAAGAAATAAGAGCAGCCTCAGCTGTTCTCAGATTTAAAGTTGTAGTACTCATGAAGTGTCTAGATGTCACCACAGCTTCTTTCATCGTCGTCATCTGAATTGTCTTCCACACCAGCAAAAGAACTTCAAAGAGTATTGAGAAACTTTCAGTGAAGGGTCACAGAAACTTCAGTTCTGGAATACACCACTGTGGTGATGCTATGTTTGGTTGGCTAGTCCAGCTTACCTCTTGACAAATTTTTGTCAGATGTATTTTAGCTGAAGAGAAGCTCTTCGCTGTATCACAACCAGTGCCGGCAAGGTGCCTCTCTTGTCACCAGCTTTCCTCTGAGGAAACCACACTATGATTGTAGCACTGCTGTAACTGCCTTCAACTCTGAATCTGTTCCAGGAAGGTTTTTTTGGTCATGGCAGCATGCAAATGCTACTATACAGAAGTCAAGACACTCCACAGACAAGATTACAACCAGGAAAGGGGATAGAAACTGTTCAGTGGCACAAACCTAGGTGTGTGGCTTGGCACACCAGTGATGTATTGTTGAGGAAAAAGGCTGCTGTTTTGGGGCCTTGCGATTTTTCTTCAGGAAGAGATTTAATGGCCTCTCAATTCTGTTGAAAACTAGATGAGAGATACACTTGCTATGCACAAGTACACTGTAGCTGGCTTTACTGATCTTAGCTGGTCTTTTCATCCTAGTGAAATTTTCTAACCCAAAGTTAAACAAGTTATTAGATTTTGGCATATGAACTCTTTAAAGTTTTCCAGTAGGAACTCTTATGAACCTTTTCAGTGGACACACGCATCTCCGTTTAGTAACTTTAAGCCTACTGGGAAGATGCTTGCCTTGCTTTTGCTTCTCTAAGTTTCTTAAAAGTATTTCTATGGCTTTCCTCGGGCGTCTGCAGACCACAGATTGGAAACCACTGTGCTAAGGTAATGTGAAAGCAAATGAGATAGAGGTCACAGCAGGCAGGCTCTTATCTGAAAGGAGACTGGGCAAGTCCCTGGCAAGTTGGAGATGGAAACAGTATTCTTATTACTAGTCACAAGCTCTTCTGACTCCAGTCTGAGCCTAACAATATGCAATACTGTCACAGTCGGCTGCCTCTGTCACTGGTAGCCTACCTCATCATTAGCAGGGCTGAAATTTGTATTCGTCAACATAAAAAGTTTGTTTGCTTTTTTCCCCCCACCTAAAAAAAGCTAAAACCAAAAAACCCCACTTCATTGATGCCTGCAAAGCCTGAGACAGTGGCTCCAAGGTGTGCAAACTGTCTCAGTTTGTTTCCATCTTACACCTGATGGTAGCTCCTAGGAAGAGTAGCCCACAGATGGATGGAGGAATCACAGCTTGTCCTAGATGGGATCCTTGACACAAACAATCTAGAGAAGGCTAATTATACAGAAAAAGCAGAGCAAGCCTTCCATTGGCTTCAGAGCTTCAAACTGTATAATCATTTCAGAGTCAATCAAGGCAGATATTAAAAGCCATATACCTTATCTTATCTTTGGATTTTTACTCACATGGCAGACCAAACCCATACTGTTTACTACAAATATCTATTGGTGCCCTCCCAGACTGTCATTCAAGTAATTCTGAATTTTGTCTTTGTAAAGACAACTTTCTTTGTAAGAAACCCAACCAGTGGCAGGAAAGTTGCTTTCCTTTATCCTGAACTTGCAGTGTTTAAAGGTTATTGACACAGTAGCTTTGCTTTGAGGTTGTCATTCACTTGACTCTAATTGCTGTGCTGGAATTATTTTGCTCTGTATTACACCACCACACCAAGATTTTCAAGAATAGACCTCTGGAACTTAGTACCTGTGTTAGTATATGGGTTACTGAGAAGTATAGAACACCCATTTGTTCTCAAATCCAATGGCTATGTCCCTAGACCTTTTAGGAAGCCAAGCTAATAAGTTATGGCACTCTCCTGAATGCACTGGCATTTGTTTTCTTAGCAACTTCTAAAGAATTCTAAAAGATTTTAAGAGTTTGAAGACTAGTTTAAAGACAGTTTGACTTTAACTTAAAAAAGAAGTGAGTTTAAAAGGCATTTGAAAGAATAACATTTAAAGAGTTTAAGAACTCTTTAGCTTGCTTGGAGCAGGGAATTGGACTAGATGATCTCCAAGGGTCCTTTCCAACCTAAATCTTTCTATGATTCTGAATATCATGAGAAAGTTTTCTCTCACATCAAAAAACCACAAGTTCTCTCACTGCTAAGATGAGGAAGTCTGACTAACACCATTCCCCACTTCTCCTAGAAGAATGTTGCCCATCCTATGGCCAAACTGATGACTGGAGTAAGGCAACAGTGTCTGGAATGAAGTGGGTAGAAAGTTGTATTATCAAAGGAGGTTGATTCAATGTCATTGGCAGACAAACTGGAGAGCCAAGTAATTAATATTGATTGAGCCAGACTTTACCACACATGTTTATTAAGAACATTATATTAAAAATCATAGGCATACATTTTGATTTTGCAGCAGATTCTTTGAGGATGGGAGACAGTTGCCTGGCAACTTCTGGTCTCATCACCCTTTCATTAAATGTTGTATGTAACAGTTTTCCTCTACTACTTTGAATTTAAAAGCTTCACTGAATAATGAAAAGAAGTCAGAAGCATATTTAACAATAGTTCTGTATTGTTAGCATAAATAATATCCTCATTTTACTTCCTTTACCCATCAGCAGTAGAGTCTAGAAAAAACATGTCTGACTCCCTTGTTATTTCTTTGCACCACACTGCATATGAAACTGTGCAATAGTCAGTGCCAAGCATCTTTGCCCTGAAGAACTGAGTCTGGAAGAAGGTGAGCTGAGACAAGCTAAGAAATACAGGGGTTAGCAGCTGGATTTTTTTCCAGCAGTAGTGTTTTAAGGAATTTTTTTTTTTTTTTTTTTGCTAGAGTTGTCACCATTGAAAATGCAATTTTGGTCCTGTATCACATAAGTTTTGAAAATGTATTTTTAGGACATACACCACAACAGCTCTTGTCTTTTGGTGAGACATGCAAAAACCACTTTCTGGTGACATTTGTCTGTGGTACCGCCTTAGGATAAACTGCTAATGGCAAGTTGTCTAACCCTCAGCTCCAAACGCAATTATGCTTTTCCCATCAGCTCAGTAAAGGCAGACACTCATTGAAAATTCTTCTAAAAGCCAGTCCTAACACTGGCAGTTTCTTATGAAAGCTACTTTGCTCTTATTCTCCTTTCTAACTTAATTTCTACTACTTCAGTATACTTCAGGATGTGTTGTAAATTCAGTTCTGCAGCATTTCCCAGAAGATTTTCAATTAAAGACTGCAAGAGGTGATTACGTGATTGTCCCTTCTGGTTGATCAATTGGAATTGATCTGTCAGTCTCTGTTTTGCCATCATCAATCTTTTGACCTCCAGTTAGTGAAATAAGTGTAAATCCTGTGTGCTGCAGCTTTATGCCAGCTGGATCAGATTAAGAGGGTGGGGTAACACTGGAGATTAATTATGTGTAGAAAAGAGGGAACAAGAAGGGACACATAGATACCTTCCACAGAATTTCCTGGGAGGAGACTGCTAGTATGCACTTAGGTAAAAGTCTGAAATCATCCAGAGAGGAGCTTGTGCTATCAGGAGGGCTTGCTGGCTTGGAAAAAGCTCTCCAATACTTTTCAGAGTGGGGCTGTGTAGGATATATGGTCTAAGTCATGGCATAAAATTGGAGCCTCTGTGGCACTCTCTGGGTCCATCTCTTATATTCCACTAGCAGACTGACTTAGCCTGTGGGGAGACAAGCTGTTGTGCTGTGAGCACAGGAGGTGGTGGTGCTGAAGAAATGTGTGAATCTCATGCTCAGCCCATGAGATTTGACAAGTCTGGAGTAACACAGAGACTGAGGCCTTGTTTAAATTGCACTTAAGCTGGGGTGTGATTTAAAACCAAGAGGCTTAAACTTGTGCCAATACCTATGTAGGCACTTGTTTCAATTTAATTTGATTAAACTTTTAAAGCATAATGAGAAAGGCAGTCTTAGTATTGGTGGAAAAAGGATCTCAGTTATTTTCCCTGTGGACAAAACCTTACTTTCCAAATTTTCAGTTCTCATGTGTGAGTTACTCAAAAGAGAATATTCTTTGCATTTTGTATCTGACCTGTGGTAAGGAAAAAACCTAGAATCACGTAAAATTTAGCAAAAATGTTTGTTAAAATCAGTATCAAACTTCATTGAATTCATGCAAATAATATTAGTGAGGTCATATAACCAGCTAGGCCCATGTCCTCCTCTCAGCCATTATTTGCCTGGAGAAGATGCAGAACCTAAATGCAATACGAAGTCAGGAAATTCAACTGAGTTTTAAAAGTTAAATTAGGGTTTGCAAAATATCCCACTTAAAGAAGCATGAACTCCAAGTTAATGAGTGCTTGCTCTAGTACAGTCCTTCTGCAATTTACCTTCCCATTATGCCAGGCCATCTTTTCTCTTACCTCCAAATTCTGTGCATTATTTCCAGGGGTACATAATAGTCCTGGTCTGGTAGGTCCTACTGTACACTCTGAATGTAAACTGTGGCAGAGAGAAGTGGCCAACACATGGGAGTAGTGGGTCTTTTTGTCAATCTCCAAGATAAGGCAATGCATGAAAGAAGTAAATTGGAACCAAAGTAGAATGAAGGGGGTATACAAAGGTCCATCTAAGTCAGATCCTAATTGCAAGATCCTCTTTGCTCCCTGTGTACAGAGTTTAGGCAGCCATAGGGCTCTAGACCAGATGCAGCTTTTGCTGAGTGTAAGAGACCTTTTAGCTGGCCAGGCTTTGGGTCCCAAAACCTATGTAAGAATTGATTTTTAGGCAAGATTTTGTCATATTTGAAGCAAAACTTGTTTCTCACATCTGTCTAACCTATATGTGCTTTCTTCTCCCCTGGGAGCAGTGGAGTGAAGTACAGCAGATGATAAATGGTACCCCGATCTATATGTACCAGGACTGCAGTGTGCTTTCCGAGGGTGACACCGATCACTGGCTTCGCACCAACTGGATTTATCGGGGTGAGGCAGCCTCCCGCATTTATGTAGAGCTAAAGTTTACTGTGAGGGACTGCAAGAGCTTCAAAGGTGAAGTGGTGACCTGCAAAGAGACCTTCAATCTCTATTACATGGAGTCTGAACAAGATGTCGGGATCCAGTTCCGCCGCCCGCTGTTCACCAAGGTCCGTGTTGCTGGGGTTGAAGACTGAGTCATATCTTTCAGCTTAAACTTGTCATATCTTTCAGCTTAAGTTAGGTGTGTCTTGCTAGCTGGGAGAGGCCAGGAGAACCAGCATCTGGGGAAGGGCATGGATAGTAAGTGTTGTCCTTAGAGTAAACTTTACCCCCAGTGCCCTCTGTGATGCTCAGAGCAGTCTTTGCCACAGGAGGCAGAGGAGGTTTCAAATGAGATCAGACCTGTGTTCTGTGTAACCTCTTATTTAACCAGACACCACGTAGGTAAGGATTCTAAAGGGTTGTGACAAGGCTAAATGGTTACACCAATTTTTAGAAATAGTAAAGCAGAGACCAAAGGAATTTTACTTGCCTTAGGTAATAAAACAAGATTAGACCAAAGAACAGAATCTAGTTCAGGTCTCAGTGGTCCTGATCATTTATTCTGATTGCCATGAGATATAGGATCTTATTTTATAAACCTGGAGGTGATGGCTTGCTACAGTGAAATTCTCCCTGGTGTGAAAGTATTAGCACTGCTGTATTTTACCTGCTGTTTTCCTCAACCTAGTGCCCTCCTGCCATGGAAACATTGAAATTGCATAATAGAGAACCTCTGCTTCTTTTTTTTTTTAGAGGAAATCTTATAAGCCAATTCTGTTCTAAAAGAAGCCACAGAAATGAATTATTTGACTGCCCTTTCCTTTGCAGTTTAAATGGGATGTGATGAAAAAAAGAGTAGTAAAGGCCACCACAGGCAGAGCAGGACTTTGGTAACTGATTCCCCTCCCTCCCCAGTGCTCCTCCACCTCCACTGCAGCCTACAACACGAATTTGTACAATCCCTCCACAACTCCCAAACATGCCTTATTATCCCAGTGCCAAATGCAGCTGCTCTAGAGAGCCTTTCATCTCCCATCCAACTACAAGGAGTGGGTGGTATCATACAATGGGAAGGGGCCTGTGGAGGACAGGATCAGTTATCAGGCTCTCCCACCAAGAAGAAAGGCCACCCCACCTGCAGTCCAGCTCTTCCATGCCACAGGGTGTCACAGAGGCCTTTCCCATTTGCTCAAGCATGGAAAGTATCCCTCACTCACTCTCATCTCAGAGGCAGTGGGAATGTAAAAGCATGGGAGTTTTTTTCACCCAAGTACCTATAGTGCTGAAATACACTGAATGTTGCACAAAGAGCACCTTACAGTAGATGATCTGAACTGCAGCAACTACAGCCTAAACACAGGTGGCTGTAATTCCCTGGTTGGTTTCAAAGCACAACTCTTGAGTGGCGTTGTGAACTTACTGCATGTAATTTGCAAAGAAAATTTTCATAGGAAAGAGATTTGCTCCTGTAAGGGGCAGTTCCTAAAGACCTCTGAAATCAGAGACTTAGAACACAGGGTTCTGTAGAAGACCAGTGAATGACTACAAAGCAGTTCAAGGAGATGATGGAAGGTATAGAGGCAGGAAAAGATGGGCACCCGGTTGTTAACACCTCTTCCAAGTGCAAAGAAAGCATGCAGTGCTGTGGCATTAGAAACAGTCGACCAGACAGTCTCTAAAAGGTGTTAGTGTGAAAGAGTCTTAGAGGCACAGGTATCTCAGCTGCTGTGGCCTGCTCAGATGGTAATGCTGTTGTCTTTCTCTTTTTCACGTAGCTCAACACTGTGGCAGCAGATCGAAGTTTCACAAGCAGAGACATCGAGTCGGGGGCCATGCAGCTGAACACAGAAGTGTGCCCCATTGGGAAGCTCTCTCGCCGGGGCTTCTACTTGGCTTTCCAGAACTCTGGGGCTTGCGTAGCCATGGTGTCTGTCCGAGTGTATTACAAGACTTGCCCGGAGGCAGTGCGGGGTCTGGCCCGCTTTCCAGAGACGCTGGCAGGGTCAGAGGGGCTGACAGAAGTGCCTGGGGTCTGTGTGGAGTACGCAGCTGAAGAAATGGGCTCTCCCCCCAGGATGCACTGCAGCACTGATGGCGAGTGGCTGGTACCAGTGGGCCGATGCCTTTGTGCTGTGGGGTTTGAGGAAGTCGATGGGAGCTGCGTAGGTGAGTATGCAGACACTAGCTGTAGGCCATGGGAGAGGCTCCAGAGAGCTAGAGATCTGAGTATTTGTAAGCAGAAGGTGGGATCAGGAGAATTAGTGTGGTCTACCTCTTTCTTGCCTATTCTCTGTATCTTGTGTCTTTCCTTCTCCTTACCTTCTACTTCGCTTCTCTTTTTCAGTTGTGATTTTTCTCCTGATGTGTCAGGTGTAAGACCTGCACACACCTCTCCACTCCCTCTTGGGCTTCATCCAGGAGCTTTCAGCTCTGGAGCTAGTTTCTGCGAGCTGTAACTATGTGATTTACACTGACTCACTCAACAACTGGTTCTCAACCCTTAAACAGCAGCCTTGTTCTCCCAGGGCAGACGGGTCAGACACGCACAGCAGTGTATTTGTCCCGTGACTAGAGAGCTGAGAGACAGAGGGGGACAGGTTTCTCCTCTGTCCCCTCTTCTTGGACTGGGATGGCTCTTCTGCCATGTAAAGCATATTGCACAACACTGTGGTGCCTGCTCTTCTGAAGAAGAGCAATTAGCAAGTAAAAGAGTCACCAGGGTGCTGGAATCAGAGTGACAAGGGTTGTTGGATTGGAGCAGGCAGTGCAGAGCCTTGGCTGCAGAGGGGACAAGATTCAGCTTCTTAAGGCCACTTTGTCTGTCATGGGAGAGGATGTGTGTGGTGTTTTAGGGGATATGTATTACTGCAGGGAGGGAGGGAGAAGACAGCACATCTCTGCTCTTTTGGTCAGTGCTGTATGGCACAAGGCTAAGGCCATAGGGATCCACACAGTGCTCTCAGATTCAGCAAGATGCCCTGTGACTCTGCTTTGCTCTGCTACAAGGATCTGGCGTCTCTATGAATCTCTACTGTTTGCTGTTCATTTTGCTTGGGGAGCTGGAGAAGGTTGAAGCACAAAATCCTTGCCCTCCTCCAGCAATCCCCTCTCCTTGCACAGCCCAGCCAGTTTTTCCACTTAGGTGCTACAGAGCTCTCCCCGCCCTCCTGAGAGTACTCCTCTGGGAAGGGGCAGGGAAGCTGTCGTGTCTGGACAAGCCTCGACTGCTATCGCAGCACAGGTTCATTCTACATCTGTGCTTTCATCCCACTCCACCCAAGTACAGCTGCAGCCAGAAGTATCTTTTGTAGGATTAGGAGGGACTAGGGAGGTCTCCCAGGAGAGGAAGGGAAGCGGGGAGAACCTAGCAGGAGTAGGGTGAGGTACCTCGTGACCAGAACAGTGTTTCATTGGAGGATAAGGGGAGAAGGTGAATCCTGGTTGTCTGTTGGAGGATATCTTGGGATCCTCTCCCTCAGCATAAAACACTAGACTGCGAAATGGACTGGGAGCAATCCAGGTCATGATAAAGACTGAAATCATGGTTTTTACTGTGTCCTCAGAACAGGGGAGGACTTCTCCTTCAGACATGTGAAGTGGGACAAAATGGAAGACCTTCTGGCAATGTCATCTGAATTTTGCCTAAAGTAGGGAGCAAAAAAAAGGGAAACCTGCACCTTTCCCTTGTAACAGGGAAAAGAACCTGACCTCTGTTACAGGGCAGGAGAAAACAGAATGCCAGAGGTTCAGGTTCTTGACTAGTTCCCTCAACCTCTCAGTGAATTCCCAGGTGTATAAAGCTCTGCTGGGTGCAGAATGGCTCAGCCACCCCACAGTCCCAGTAAAGCTGTGCCTGCCACAGAGCATTCAGACTTTGCTGCCCATAAACGCAGAGCTCGTGATTAACTTCCTCAAGTATGTAATTTACGGTGCCCACGGAGGCTGGCTGTGCCCCGGCCTGCGCTCTGGCTCCTTGCTGGGCTCTGCAAGGCGGCAGGTGAGCCCAGCTCCCCGCCAGCTCCCCTCTGATGCCTGCAGCCTGCCCGGCCTGGCTGGCAGTCACTCTCCCGAGGAGCACCTGTAGGAATAATGAATGAAGGAAGCGCCCCAGCCACCCTCTCTGCCCTGTGGTGCTTGGTGAGCAGGCCCTTTCCCAGGCTTGTTTTTCCCATCACGTCGCCCGGAGCGGGTGCCCAAGGCCCGGGGAAAGCGGGGACCGGCGGGGCTGGGCGGCGGCCGAGGCTGTTGGCTGTGCGCCCACCTCCCCCGCCGGCCGCG
>VZRN01005999.1:238257-267204 GCA_013397935.1 Dasyornis broadbenti | reverse complement strand
TCCGCGGGCCGCTCCCGCCCCCTGCCGGCCGCGCCGCCGCCTCGTGTCGCCCTGTCCCGGCTCCTGCCTTCGCCTCCCGCTTTTGTCCCTTCGACCAGAGTATCCGTGCAGCTCCCGCCCTGCGGTCTCTGACAGGGTGTAGTGTCCCTGCAAGGCGTTTTCTGTTTGGAGGGCCTCGGCACCGCCGGTGGGCGTGGGCTAGACTAGCCCTGGACCTCAGAGCTGGAGGTACAGAAGCTCTCCTGGGTTCGGAGGTACATGTTCTGGAACACAAGGCTTATTGAGGAGCGGCTGGGGAAGCTGGGGGTATTTAGCCTGGAGAAAAGGAGGCTCACGGGGGACCTTATCACTTTCTACAACTGCCTGAAAGGAGACTGCAGCCAGATGGGGATCAGTCACTTCTCCCAGGCAAGTAGTAATAGAACAAGAGGACAGTCTTTAGGTTGGATGGTGGTTGCTCCTACTTGTGATTGTTTCTCTCTTCTGGGCTCTTTAAGCATCACTGCTGCAGAGTGGTGGTGGGTCGTCTTGTTTGGCCTGTGTTAGTGGAAAGTTTTCAAGGTCCCTCAGGTGTTCCTCTGTGTCCCATAGTAGGAATGGCTAGGTTGTTTTTTTGTCTTCTGCATAAAGAATCATTTCCTATGCTATGCTCCACCACAGCAAGCCATTTGTGTGAGACTCCTGAACAGATGGTTTTCTCCATTAGGATCTCCTGAGGGATTACACAGGATATTGTTGCTTTTATAGTGCAGTATGAAAAGGGTCACTCACTCAATGCTCAAGTTAAATGCAAGGTGGTAGTTCTGGCAGAAAATTAATGTGTGTATTCCTCAGCCGTCTGATTAGTGATAGGTTGTCTCTTTCTTTAGCTTAAGAACATTTGATTCATTTAGCACAGGCTGGTAAACCATTAAATTCACAGGTTACCTCAAGCTCCCTCACTCATTTTCTCTTCCTTGCTACACAACTGTAGAGGTGAAGCACTGTCCTTAAGATAACTGGTAAACAGACCAGTGCTTCTGTAGACTGAGCTAATAGTACCAGCAAAACCAGGTTGTCAGATGTTAGAGAATGTGGCTGCTCATTTTTGTAGAACTGGAAGTAGAAAACATTTGACACCTATTCTCTTGCAGTTTATGTTGACTCCATAGCCAGTTACACTCGATGCTGTCAGGTGAACTAATAGTTTCCTAGATATTCCCCAGGGCCCTGGTAGGTGATGCTCTGGTACAACACTCGAAATGAGCAAAGATGTTTCTGCTGAAAAGTCTACTGGCTACCCCATATGAAGTCAGCAAGCAAAGGACTCTGAGGAGTGCAAGGAGTTGTAGCTACTATTTGTGGGTCTTATTTATGGTATGGAAAACTTGAAGGGCAAGGTGGGGACCAGTCTGGGTTTACATTGGAAGAAGTTTCTGAGGTAGACTGGATTCTGTATCCATACAGCATCTGTGAGGAATGAGATCTCCCTTCTTCAGTCTAAAGTTCTGTCATAATACTGATGCTACCTTGAGTTTGCATCTTCTCTCTGTCTGTTTTGAGATGATTGGTCTAGGTTACTGCCAGGGGTTCCTTCCTACCTAAATATTTCTGTGAAAATGGAGACAGATAAAGGAGTGTTCAAGAAGCTGAACAAAACTGCCAGGTGGCTTTTTGTTGTTCTGGGTTTATTAATTATCTTCTCTTGGCTTGTTTGTCGTTCCAAAGCTTGCCAGCGAGGGTTCTACCGCCACTCCCTGGATGCTAAACGCTGCCTGAAGTGCCCCCCCAACAGCTTGTCCAACGAGTCAGGGGCTACATCTTGTTCCTGCAATGCCGGCTTCTACCGAGCACCTTCGGAGGGCCAGAACATTGCTTGCACCCGTGAGTTGCACATAAAAAAAAAAGAACACTATCCATACAGACTGGGGGATGAACTTATCGAGAGCAGCCCCACATAGAGGAACTTGGGGGTACTGGTGGGTGAAAAACTGGGCATGAGCTGGCAGTGTGAGCTTGTAGCCAGAAAGCCAAGTGTATCAGGCACTGCATCAAAAGCGGTGTGGCCAGGAGAGAGAGAGAGGGGATTCTCTTCCTCCACTCTGCTCTTGTGAGACCTCATCTGGAGGTCTGCATCCACGTCTCGGACCCCTAGGACAAGAGGGACATGGACCTGTTTGATCAGGTCCAGAGGAGGGCCCTAAAAATTATTGTAGGGGTGGAACACTTCTCATGTGAGGAAAGGTTGAGAGAGTTGGGGTTGTTAAGCCTGAGAAGAGAAAGCTTTGGGGAGATCATCTTGGGGCCTTTCAATGCTTAGTGGGACCTGCAAGAGAGATGCAGAAAGGGTTTTTGCCAAGACTTGTAGTGACAGGACAAGGGGCAATGGTTTTAAACTGAAAGAGAGTAGATTTAGATGGGACATATGAAAGAAATTTTTTACAATGAGGGTGATGAGTCACTGGAACAGGTTGCCTGGAGAAGTGGGTGCCTTATCCCTGGAAGTGTTCAAGGCCAGGTTAGATGGGGCTTGGAGGAAACCTGGTCTAGTGGAAGGTATCCCTGCCTATGGCAGGGGGATTGAAACTGGAAGATCTTTAAGGTCTCTTCCAACCCAAACCATTCTATGATTCCATGAACAAGGATATTGGGGGGGAGAAGCAAAAGTAGGGAAATGGGAATGAGAGAGCAGAGAGGGAGAGGCTGGGGTAGACGGAGGGCTCCATTTGAAGTGCATCAGCAGATGGGAAGCTGCCACAGAACTTTGGGTATTAACAGCTTGATCTAACACTTCCTTTTGTGCCCCCTGTAGGCCCACCCTCGGCTCCCCGCAATGTCAGCTTCTCCCTCATTGGCACCCAGCTGAGTCTGTGGTGGCAGCCGCCCAGTGACCACGGTGGGCGCAAGGACCTGACTTACACAGTCTTCTGTCAGCGCTGCCATTTCCTGTCCTGTGAGCCCTGTGAGGCTGGTGTGGTGTTCTCCCCCAGCGCTTCTGGTCTCACCAAACCTGCAGTGGACGTGGATGGCCTAGAAGCTTACACCAACTACACATTCACTGTGGAAGCCCGTAATGGTGTCTCAGGAATGGGACCTGCTCCACAGAGAACTTCTCCAGCTGTCTGGGTCTCAGTTGGACATGCAGGTTAGCAGAAGCAGAGAGAAGCCCTTCCTGCTCATCACAAAAAGGAAGAGGAATCTGTGAATATTTAAGCTTTCTCCATCTTCTCCTTCTGTCTGACACATGTGTTGGTATGGTATGATAAGGATTCCAAAGTACCTCTGCCTCTTTCATGTAATGTCAATGTCATATTCCTTGCAAGTCAAAATAGCAGTAATCATTATCCACCAAGAGCTATGAATCTGCCAAGAACTGAACAGAGCTGAGGAGGATGAAGCCTTCCCTGTGTCACAGCCTAAGTATTGTTACCTGTGTGACAGGAAGAACGAGGGCTGTGCCATGAAATATTTCCTGTGACTCAGATATTGCAAAAAACCAAATACAGCAGAAACCCTGGTGTAACTGGAAAAAAATAGATTTTGAAAGCATGGAGAGATGAGGGTGTTAAATCTTGACACATTTTTGTAAGTTAGCTTCAATCTGGCTAGTTTGGCTGTCCTGTAAATACTTTCCAGAGCGCCATGAAATTTGATTATAGAAAAGTGACATCACAGTACTCCACAGCCTTTGGTGCATTCCCTGGGTTCTAATTTAGTAACAAAATATGACTTTTCTTCCTGATGCTATGCGGGGGCAGCACAACTCTGAGCTAGAAAAGCAGAGCTACTTTTGGCTTGCCTCATTGCTTCCTGATGATGATGAAGGACAAGGAGAGAACCAGGCTTAACTCCTCAGTCCTTGCAGACTCTTGAGAATTATCTTTTTATTCATGAATATCATGCATTTGCAGTCAGCTGAGAGATTTTGAGCATTGAGTTTCACTGTATCCTTATGCAATGCAGCTGCATTCATAAATCATTACGTAGGGTAGCTGTGCTACTGCTGCTGTAGGAGCATAAAATCCTAACATTTTTTATTTCAAATTAGACACTTTCAGTGCAGTCCTGGAATAAATGTAATTTCTTGGAACATTCATTTTGTTTTGAGAGCCAAAAAAAGTTATGCTTCCACTGTTGGGGCAGAAGCACACTATTCATGGGAAGCAATTAATTACAACTGGTGACCTCATTTCCCTTCCACCACAGAAGAGAAAGATGAGGGAGTGTCAGTGGCAATGAGACTCAGTTCCAGTTTCGTGGTATGACCAGAGCTGGTGGAGAGAGGACCTAGTTTGCATTTTGTTTGTATGTCTCCCTCATGTTCTCTGTTCTTTCCCTGCAGCTCCAGTGACGGTATCCCAGTTTATCCTGACACAGAGAGATGACAGTAGTCTTTCAGTTTCTTGGCTCGCCCCACGGCAACGCAGCCGGACCTCAGTGGAGTATGAGGTCATGTTCTTTGAGAAGGTAAGGCCTACCTGATTTGTTCTGCCCCCTTTCACCCAAAGGGGTGGAAGTGTCCTCTTGTTCAGCTTGCATTTTTTACTTGATCCTGTTTGGTTCCTGCAGGGAGAGGAAGCACGTTACACGGTGAAGCACCTTCTTGAGCCAAACGTCACTCTGAGAGACCTGCAGCCAGACACAGCCTACCTGCTCCGTGTGAGATCCATCACGCCCCTTGGGCCTGGGCCCTACTCCCCAGAGCAGGAATTTCGCACCCTTCCACCAGGTAAAGAACAAGCACTGGTATCTCCTCTGGGAGAAACTCACTTCTCCATCAGATTGTATATTCACATGGTACATGGATCTCTTTTCGTGTTCTGCTGGCTGTAAGGCACCGACATCACATTCCTGAGTTCTTTGTCATCAGAGCCCAAGAGTGTTGCTTTGTGAAGACAAAAGGTATTTTTCCTGTTTCGTTGCTGTCATATAAAATTCACTTGTCCTTTCCCATTCAGACCTGATCAGTCTCAGGTTAGTGTGTTGTACTGACACAATAGTTAACCAGACCTTCATTTAGTTCTTGAAAGACATTTTAATTTTGGCTAATATTTCTAAGTTTGAATGCTGGTCAAATAATTACCATATGCCTCCTTTTGTGTGCCAGTTACTAGTGAAAAGGAGAGCTCAGAGGACCTCAGCACTACTTTTTCCAGCTTTATCAGTTCCACTATATGTGGTCCAGCTCCTGAATGTAGCTCTACCCAAAGAGATCGTATGTGCCTCTGAAAAAAGTTCTCCACCAAAGCACCATGTGTAGAAGGCCAAGCTATCAGAGCCACAAGAAGACTTTTCTCCTGTGTCAAAGAACATCTTAAATATGCCTGACATCCAACCTCCTCTTTCCCTGGGTAACCCAGAAACTTCCCCTTAATCTAAAGTTTTCTGTAATGAAGTTTGCTCTCCCTTCATTCCACAGCCTCACAGATCCTCCTATTGACCCTATGGATAACTTTAGAAATACCTGCATTGAATAAATAAAACTAAAAGACTAGTTTTATTGTAATGAAATAAGGACATGGAAGAAAGCTAAGGCATATCTTACTGTAATGAAATAGTTAAATTAACAGTGTAAAAGCTGATAAGGAATTGTGATACCAGTACTGGAATATAAAGGTGGGGCTCTTTTTGGCACCAGGAGCTTTTGGTAAAATTTTCATGAAGTCACAGTGACAAATGATGATAACAAAAATCATCTTTAACCAATTAAACAATGTACTACAAAGGCTTTGTGAAAAATATGTAAATTAGCATGCACAGTTGTTTTGATTAAGAAAGAATAAGTTAGAAAATACTTTCATCAAGATTATGCTTTATTTCAAATAAAAGTTGATCATCTCATCATGCCAAGACAAAGGTATTTTGAATATGAAAGGGTTTAAAAAGAAATGCCAGCAAGGTTCCATTCGATGAAAGTTCTTGTTTGATAATATTAGGAGCATTGTTTAGCTGTAATAGTCTAGGAATATTAGTGGAGCAGGATTTGCAAGGAGTGGCAATTTTTAATTTAAATCTGAATTGGGTAATTTAGATCCCTTAAAATCCTGCATCTTATGCATCTAAAAGTTTGTCCAGTTTATTAATAAAAGATATTATCTCACCTTCCAAATCTTAGCTTTTTGATTTTAACAAAACAAGGACATTAGCTCTGCCTCTTGATTTCTGCTTAACTAAGCTGGTAATTTTTAATAATTTTAGTGGGATGAGTCAGCATCAAATTGAGGAAAAATAACTCGTGTTAATTGGGTTTCATGGATGCTGACCATTGGACTAGATGTTAGGAAATACTTCCCCACACAGTTCTCTGTATCATCTGTTCCTTACTTTAAAATCTGCTCATTTATTAAAAAAAAGTTATTTGGGATTTTCTTTCTCCCACATGTTTTCCTAAATTGCTTTTGGGACAATATTAAAAATATCTAGATTCTCATTCCTTTTTCATGAATGTAATTTAAATTTTTAAAATAGTTTTTTAAATTATGGGAATTAAGTTTTAAAAGCATCGACCGAGGTAATTTAGCATTTTCTCAGATGAATTCAAATATACTTTGTGGAAATGGCTGGCTTTAGCTTGAGATCCTAAATGGAAGGAGACAGCCTGTGTTATGTGAACACTTATCTGAAGCTATCCAATCACAAAATGAAACCACCTGATACTCTGTTTTGAGAAAACAGGAATATGATGTTAGACTACAAGTTTGTAAGGCAGTACTTTTTTCAGGAGTCCTAAACAGGCAGGGGCTTTTGGCAGGGTAATGAGGCAAAGGACCAGCCCCAGATACTGATGGGAGGGGAGTGTGTAATTAATTTCATAAACAAGAGAGTAGTATTAGACTGTTGGAGAAAATCATGTGTTTCCTTTGTCATGGTTTAAGCCAGCTACTGAGCAGGAAGAAGGGCCTGGTCTGAAAGGATTTTTGGAGAAGAGTGGGAGGGAAGGAGCTGCTGTTCTTCATTTTTGAAAGTGTTGTAGAATTTAAGTAGGAAATCAGACATAGGGATAAATTACTCAACTGGAAGACTGTAGATATGAGTCAACCAGATAACCACCAGAAGGTGCTCCATACACATGAATAACAGGACGGTAGGACTCACATCTGGTGGCTCTGTTGCCTGTAAGAAAAATGGCTGTAACTTGCCTAATGCCATTAACCAGTAGAAGCTGGTTGGTATGTTCCAGACAGGTAGATATTGGTCTTTTAAGTGATATGACCTCTCTGTTTCTGCAGACACAGGAGCTCTGTCGGGGGGAGTCATAGTCTCTATTATCTTTGGAGTTCTCCTATTTATTGCGCTGCTTCTGGGATTTGTCATGTTTCGGCGAAAGTAAGTATTGATTTTTGGTATTGAAAAAGGTATAGATGTAGGAATAGATGAGCTATGAGAGTTTGAAAAAGGGAGGCCCTTATTTCTCATAGGATATTATATAGGTAGAGGTTAGTTAGAGAAGAAAAACACTAGTGTGCTGCAGCAAGATAGAAGGGGTCTCAGTAAGTAATTTTAGTTAGCAGGATTGGAGGGATTGATATTGTAAGATAGTGTTTGGTGTTGGGAACAGAGGAAAATGTGGTGATTCTTTAGTTTTGTTATAATGCAACACTATCATAATGTTACCATGACAGAGGAATAAAATCATTGTTATGGTACAATAATTTCTATAGCTGCTGACCAGTTGAGTAGTAATACATATATTCAGTCATTTCAAACCATTTTCCATATACTATTACTGTTGGGGTCATCTACCCACATACAAAATTCTGCTTTCCTTCTCAATGTCTATAAGGCTACTATTGCTTGATTTTAAGAAGATCAATATTCTACTGAAAGCATACAGAAAACATAAACAGAAATTGACCTGTAACTCAGCACAAAATTACTTGTATGAAAGCAAAACTCCATTTTTAGATGTTAAGGAAGCATCATATTTTATTGCCAGCTGTATTTTTTCAAGGAGGTGCAGTGTTTGGTTCCACTTCGCTCTGTGCTACCCTGAGCTCTGTTCCTAACAAAAGAAGGCAGACACCTTGGAAGTCTTGCTTTTCCCTTTACTGTTTGCTGACCATTTTATTTTCATGACTGTTTCTGATGTTCCAGGAGGGCTCGTCGGAGACGTGCACGGCCAGATTACAATACTTCAGGCTTTGAGAGAGGTGAGCTTCAAAGAGTAATAAAACCAGGGGGAAGCCTGGAATGTGTTGGAAGAAATGAAAAGAAACATTAGTTTCAAACCAGACACTGGCATGGCTTTTCTGATGTAATTTGCCTCTTCCCACAACAGTTCTACTCTTCAATGCAGGTTTGGTAGATTTGTTTTCTGCCATTGTCAGAAGCCCATGGGTTCATTTCTGCTTTTGCAGTTTTGCTTTAAAAAGGTTGTCCAGAGAGTTGACAGGTTAATTTGCTCTTTTGTTTACCACAGAGAAGGTCTGGTTGAAACCCTATGTAGACCTGCAGCCGTATGATGACCCCAGCAGAGGGGTGCTGGAATTCACTAAGGAATTGGATGTCTCTTGTGTCACTATGGAGAATGTGATTGGAGAGGGTGAGTTACTTACTGCTCTCCCCATCTTTCAGTTTCCCCACACTGTTGTTTTGCTGCCTATCCCTGAATTCATCTGTGACATTTTGCCTCTGGTTTTCCTCAGGGGAGTTTGGGGAGGTCTATCGTGGGTCCCTGCGACTCCAAGGGAAAGAACGTATTGTGGTTGCCATCAAGACTCTGAAATCAACATACTCAGACTCACAGTGGTGGAACTTCCTGCGCGAAGCAACAATTATGGGGCAATTCAATCACCCGAACATTGTGCGTCTGGAGGGAGTTGTCACCAAAAGTAAGTAAGTGTGTGTGAGAGAGCCCTGGAATGAGAACAGAAACTGGCACATTTCTCAGGCCTTTCTGAGAGGGTTTACTGTCATAGAGGCTGTTCTGGGAGAAGACAGGCATTGTCATGTCAGAGAATGAGGAAGGGAGCAGAGGTATGGATTTCCAACACAGTCCTGAGGCAGTGTTGGGAGAGATCTTCTAGGGCTGGTGAGTAGATGAGAAGTTGGGATAGTGTAAGGGATGCTACAGGGTTATATATGTGACGCAAGGAGGAGTACAAAATCACTGTCTGAGATTTCTGAGGAGAAGGGGCAGCCAGCTGTTCCAGTGGAGTGGGGGTGTTAGCTGGGGTTGGACATGGTTCTCTATGTTGGGGCAATATGGAGAGCATTGAAAGGCATGAGTAGGGGAATTTCAAAAAGGCTGAAACTCTCGTCTTCCTCAAGGGCGGCCGATGATGATCATCACTGAGTATATGGAAAATGGAGCACTGGATACCTTCCTCCGGGTGAGAAACTGCAATCTGTAATAGGCTTGTGTACTGCCAGAACTTGCACTTGACCTGGATTTAGGGCCCTAAAATAAAAGTAGAAATAAGGTCCAGACATCCACTTACTTTCTGCTTACTGACATTTCCGGTGTCAGCAGCAGAAGCTCGATGCCATCCAGTTTGTTCAGAGTGCTCTCTTTGGTAGTTGAAATGCAGGTGCCTAATGATGACTCTGGAGACCACCACCAGTCCCTTTGTGACAACCTGTTGGGGCCTTTGGGCTGCAGCATTGCCTTTTTGTTTGTTCACCACTGCCCACTTTTGTAAGCTGATAAGGTCAGTGACTAGAAACCAAGCAGATCAATGTCACTTCTCTCACTTCTTTTTCCCTGCAGGAGAATGAGGAAAAATTTAGCCCTGTGCAGCTTGTGAGCATGCTGCAGGGAATAGCCTCTGGCATGACCTACCTCTCAGAACACAATTATGTGCACCGGGATCTGGCTGCTCGCAACATCCTGGTAACACGCAATCTCCAATGCAAGGTGTCTGACTTTGGTCTCTCCCGAATTTTGGAGAATGATGCAGAGGGAACCTATGAAACCAAGGTAACATAAACCCCATCTTTCAGCTTTGTAAATTAACTGTAGTCTCTGAGGAAGACTTGTAGAAAAATTGCAAGTCATGGTGTGGATGGTTCAGAAGGTGGTACTGTTTTCTCTGCAGTCCAAGTTGATTTTGTTTGCTAAGAAATTCAGAGGGACTGTGGTGTTAAAATGAGAAGCAAAATAAGAGATGTGGTCTCTTGGACTCAGTTACTAAATCCAGCTTTGAAGATAGCCTTGCTGTGATCAGAGTTTTGGACTAGAGTCATCAACATGTCTCTTTCAATGAAAGTTCCAGTAATTCTAATGCATGGTGTCCTTCAAAGCAGGGCTGTGACTGCTGTCAGGCTCTTACTCCCACAGCAGAGATTTTGTGTAGCATTCAGCTGAACAGAGGGCTTAAACTCATTTACTTTCCAGGAATATTTCTCTCCTTTTGAGAAATTTCCCTGGGGTGGTTACATGTCACTTCAAATGAAGTGGGCCCAGTCTCTGAACCACTTTGTAAGACGCTTGCATGGTAACACTGGAGAAGTACAACTCAGTGATACATGCTGGATACACTATGTTTCTGCTCTTTTGCAGGGTGGTAAAATTCCTATTCGATGGACAGCCCCAGAGGCCATTGCTCATCGGATTTTCACCTCAGCCAGTGATGTCTGGAGCTTTGGAATTGTCATGTGGGAGGTGCTGTCATTTGGTGACAAGCCATATGGGCACATGACCAATCAAGAGGTAACAGACACTGAGTTCAAGGGCTGATTTAAAAAATAAACAAGGCATGTGGGCCCAACTTTTGCAGATCCCCCTCAGCCTGCAGTCTTGACTTTCTTCTGAACACATAACTACTATGTTTCCTTCCTTGCTAAAAGTCAGTGCTACCAAGTCAAGGGCAATAGGTATTGAGGTGTCAACAACAATAAGCCAAATTAAAGAGGGGTTAAATCAGCCATGGCATTTGGGTCTGGAGATACTCTCTGTTGGTTTTGTCTTCTCCTTCCTTTGGCTTTGGTGCTTTATGTCTGGTCTCATTCTAGGCTCAGCACATGCTGTTGAAATTATTCCCCGGAGTCTGGTTCGCCTTCTCTCACTGTGTCTGTGCCAGGATCATTTGGTCTTCACTTCTCATGAACATGTCCTGAGTGGCAAATGGGAACTAAACTAGCAAAGGAGTGAAAATACATGCATATGCCACTTCAGTTTTTGGCATCCCTGAGGTGTCTTGATCCTGTGCTGTGCTGCCCAAACCCTGTGTCATACATGTGTAATCTGCATCAACCCCTCCCTGGCTGCACACTGTGAAGTGGTGAATGGCTACTCCCAGAGGTCTCTGGCTCCTCTTCTACACTCTCTGCTCTTGGCTAGATTGCTCTCTGTCCTCTATGCAGGTGATGAAAAGCTTAGAGGATGGGTACCGGCTCCCCCCGCCTGTGGATTGCCCATCTATCCTCTATGAGCTCATGAAGAGTTGCTGGTCACATGATCGGATGAGGAGGCCTCATTTTCAGGAAATCCAGTCACAGCTGCAACATTTCATCTCAAGTCCCCAGCTCCTCAGGCCTGTTGCAGACTTTGATCCCAGGTAAGCAGGCTGTCACCGGAGGAGGAGGGGTTAATTGGGATACTTCACCTCCCTATCCCCAGCAGGAAGAGAGGCAGTGAGAGCAATACAGACTGGGAAGATGTACCTTGACTGCTCTGTGTGCAGAAGACAGTGGTCATCTCTGCTTCCTCGTTACAGAGGGCAGAGCCACTGGCCTGCTCTGACCTCATTGTGCAGAGAGCAGATTAGATGGCCCAGCCCTGGCAGAGGATACTTGCTTGCCCTTTGGCTGCTGTCTCATAGTGCTGTCCATTTCAGGTGGTTGCCTGGCTAATGAAGGGTTTATCTGTCTCTAGGGTAACACTCCGTCTCCCCAGCTGCAGTGGATCTGATGGGATCCCATACCGATCCATCCCGGAGTGGCTGGAATCCATTCGCATGAAGCGCTACATCTCCAACTTTCGCACTGCTGGCCTGGATACCATGGAGTCCATTCTGGAACTCACTGCTGAGTAAGTGCTGTCCAGGCTCCCACAAGGCACCTCAGGCTGTGCAACAGGTAGCTGTGCTTGTCTCTGTGCCATCTGAACAGGCACTGATATTTACTTGGAAGGCTTCTCTCCATCCTTCTCCATGCAGTTAAATGGAAGTGGACTGGCTTCTTTTCCAAAAGGGAAGAATCAGCCCGGAACTGGTAGCAGCCCAAACTGTGAGACTAATTCTCTAGCTCTGTGTCTATGCTTGAGGCTCTTCAGGGGTCTTCAACTGCTCTGAACCCACATCAGAAACAAACAGCAAGAGGAAAGAATAGATGGCAAACAGTTTTCTAATCTGACCACATCCCACCCTTGTAGGACTTTATAAATTTCCTTGCCACAAACTCTATATGGACTAGTGATACACCCCCCACTCCATCAGCCAGGCACTGTTCTGTCATAGAGCAAATCTTTCGGGCCTCCTCAGGATGCAGAGTTCAGCTGTATTATTTTGTTGGGGATGTACAGCCAGCTCTAACCAGGGCAGTTACATGAAACAAGTGAGCAGGTACAGACCTGCTGAAGGGTTGAGACATGGCCCCTATCACAAGCTGATTTAATCACAAGTCCTGATGTACTGGGAGGCCTGGTCACGAGGTGGGAGAGTTCAGTTGACTGGGTAGGCAGAGGTAGCCAGGGAAGGGCAGGAACATCTAGAAGTTTCTTCGCTCTAGAAAAGGTAGATGTTTAGGAGGCACTGAGGGGAAGGAAGCTTTCTGAACTCATTCTTGGTAACTGTTTCTGCCCTTACCCACACCCTCATCCTCAAGGAACTAGAACAGCAATTCATTTTTTTCCTTTCTTTTCCCATTTCCTTCAGGGACTTGAAACAGATGGGAGTGTCACTTCCAGGCCACCAGAAGAGGATCTTGTGCAGCATCCAAGGCTTTAAGGAGTGATCAGTCATTGCATTCTTAAGCTTGAAAAATGCCCATCCTTACCAGATATCACTTGGAATCATTCCTATGGCAATTGCTTCCAAATGAGTGACTGGGACAAGCAAAGCAAAACAACCAGAACTGAAAAAGCTCATGAGGCAACACCACCTGCTCTCATTTCTGTTCCCCCTTCCTTTAGCTCCACAGCAGCCATCAGTACGTTTCAGAGCGCTGGTCTTAGAAGCTGTTCTCAGCCCTGTCTTCTGCAGTCAACCTCGTGCAGCACTAAGTAGGCTCTGTACTCCACAAACTGGCGTTTCAGACCCTCAGCATATCACATGGAATATAAAGTGGGTGGAGGGTGGTGGTTAATGTTTTAACATTGGAGATGAGGGTTGAAGATAGACTGGGACATTCAGGGAGCAGGCACAAGAATACAGACAGGTAGAGATAGGGCTCATTCACTCCTTGGCATACATTCCTTCTCACTTCAGCAGCCTTCTGTCTTTCTTATTTTACAGGACTATTCAGTCCTTCACAAGGCTGCTGGTAAGGCATATATTTTTTAAATTCAGCTATTCTTGCCTTGAACACCAACCTGTGGTGTATTTCTTTCTTTGGAGGAGAAATTGGGAGTAGAAACACACCCTGCTGTAACTTGTGTGATCACATCACCTCAGCATGTTGCTGTTTTGCACATGCATCCTTCAGAGGGGAGATTTACATCTCTCCAAACTGCTCAATACCTTTTCTTATGCCATGGACAGAAAACCCTTTACGTATCCATTTTTCTCTGCCCCTTTTTAAAAGAGACAATAGTCTTGTTTGGCTGGAATAGGGTATTTGTAACAGAAAAATGTGTAGGTGGTCTGTCTTACTCCTTCTCTGTGGAGGAAATGTTGTTATTTATCAGATCTCAAGATAGTTATAGTCTGTAAATAATATTTTGTAAATAAACCTGAGGCAGAGCAGGCTGTATTGGAGTTCTTTGGCTTATTTCAAATATGATTGGGACCTTTAGCATACATATTGTAAGTTCCAGCAGGGTCCTTACATCTGTGTTTAGTTGTTTCAGCCAATGGTCTTTGTCCATTTAAGTGAAGATTTAATGTCAAAATGCAGTTGCATTAGGATTAAAGGATACCTTAGCAGCTGGTCACTTTAGATTTTTTTTCCAACCCAGTTACAAACATATCTATCTAATATTTAAGCCCATATTTTTACAGCTCCTGTGATTATTCCTAAATCATAAGAAATATTAGCAGCTACTCCTGTGTTTGATGAAATACCTGTGTGTAGCACTTCTGTCTCCTGCTCACTAGTCTGTGCAGGAGAAAGAAAAATTCTCACTGATGTTCCTAAGACTTTCTCCTATTTGGGAAGAATAGCTACCTCAAGATTTCTTTTTCAAGTCTAGGTTGGTGAAGGTGAGTGCTGCACATTCAGCAATGTGACTTGCTAGAGATAACAGTGTTTCTGTAACTGTATAATGCTCTAAATTCTTAAGGCTATAAATTAACACTGCTGCTCCTGGGAAGGTCTTGCTTAACCATAAATGACAGGGGGGCTAAGAAGCAGAGATGTAAAGAACTGCAACCTGAAGCAAGATGGCTGGTTCCTATTCAACACATTCCATGGCGACTCAAGTCACTGCAACTATAGCAAGAGACAGAGCTGACAAGCAAAGCTCTTACTGTGAGTTTTTAGTATCAGTAAGTTCAATCTTAGTAATAGATGTCTTTAGCATGAAGTACGGATCATCAGTAAAGTTGCTGCCTGGCAGATATTCAGGCTAGGAGATAAGCCCTGATGAGGCTGAGCTTGTGTCATGCACATGTGAACTTTGGCCTGTCACTGTAGGTGATGTAGAAGTGGTTGATACATCAGATAGTTGTGCTGCCATGTAGAGGGACCTTAATAGCAGGGACAAAGGTGAAGAGAGGAGATTCAGGAAGCTGAACCAAGGGAAATGCAGAGCCTCACAAGTGGGGAGGAATAGCCTCACACACCAGTACAAGCTGGGGACTGACAGGCTGGAAAGCAGCTTTGCAGGAAAGGACTTGCAGGTAACTGAACAGCAAGTTGCACCTGAGCCCTTTAGCAAAGGAAGACAACAGTACCTGGGCTGCTTTCAGCAAGCACATCACTGGAATGAGGCAATTCTTCCTCTTTATTCAAGCATTCGTCAGACACCTGAAGTGTTGCATCCAATTTTGGGGTTCCCAGTACAAAGGACATGGACTTACTGGAGCAAGTCCAGTGAAAGGCCACTGTGATTTTAAAGGGATTAGAGCATCTGCAATACCAGGAGAGGCTGAGAGAGCTGGGGCTGTTCAGCTTCAAGAGAAGAATTTTGGGTGGCTTTTATAATTGTGTATAAATACCTAATGGAAGTGGAAAAGGAGCCAGACACTCCTCAGTGGTATCCAGTGAAAGCAGCAGCAGTAAGAACACACCAAAATGCAGTAAATTCCATTTGAAGGTGAGAAAAAACTTACTGTGAGAGTTGTTAACATTGCAACAAATCATCCAGGTCTCATTCTTGAAGGTATTAAAAAGCAACCTGCTCAGGTTGACCCTGCTCTGGGTAGGGTGGTCCCTTCCAACTTCAAGTGTTAGGAGCTGCTGAATCAGCTGGCCTGATAGAGAAGAGGCTGTTCAGCTCCATGTCCTCAGGGTACAGCCAGTAGCAAGCCTGAGCATGCATTCCCAATAGGCACTCATGCACAGAAAATCCGAGTCTGTAATGTGCACATATATAAATGCACACACTGTACAGGACTGGCCGGAGGCAGAGAGCACAGTAGACATGCAAGCACAGCACAAACGGCCTAATCCTCTTCCCAGCTCTGGCTGATCAGGATGAACCTGTTAGAGGGAAACACACACACACACACACACACACATATATATATATGTATATGGTGGATCCCTCTACTGCCCAAGACCAGCCATCCTGTAGCTGGCACCACGCCCTGGAGCCTGAGCTGGGCTCCTCAGTTGCTGGCACCAGGATATGTAAATCTGCAAGGCCTGCAGCACTGCTGCAGTGGTAAGCACGCAGTCATGCATGAACACACCCTGGAGCCCTCCAGGAGGTAGCCTTATACATTGGCTCTACCCAGCAGCTGGCTCCAGGGTTCCCTGGTCTCCCAGTGTCCTCACACATAGATGCAAACTCTCTTTCAGCTGATCTCCAGACCTACAAGGAGCTCCTGGGAGTTTGAGCAGCTGACTCTCACACAAATCTTTGCAGCATTTAGCCAGACCCACAGCCATGCCGTGTCCTGGCTCCCAAGACTCTTATCTTACGCACCAGCTACTCTGACTTGATTTTGCTGGCGATAACACAAGGACATGCACACCCACACAATGTGCATAGACTCAGGTCTGTCCAGTTGCTGGCACTTAGATCCACTTGCACAGAACAGAGTCCATTCACAGGGAACCAAAAAAAAAAGCTATTATGAAGACACGACAGACCGCACTGATGACACAGTGGGCACGGCCAGACAAGTGTACTGCGTACGTGCAGCCACCTCCTTCTGTGCCCTTTTCCTGTCAGTTTTTCCCATGGTGCTTCTCATCCTCAATCACTCCCTTTTCCTGCCTTTGATCTCACCCTTACACATCCCGTAACAAGTTTTGTACAGTCGCCCAATGCTCTTTCCATGCACCCCATGCTCCTCAGAGGGACTAATCTTTAATTCACAAGGTGATCCCCTTCCCACTGACTCTACTGGATATGTTTTCTATTCAGACACCAAGACTATGGTCCTGTGATAGCTCTGGGAGGAGCAGAGTTAGGTCTTCTCTGCCCCAATTCCTCCCCTCTGCAATCCTTGGTGTTTGTGGGCATGAGCTTTTAATAACATGATCTAGAAACAACCTCTCACAACAATGCCTACAAACTAGCAACAACTAGGGTAAGAAAAATAAATGTGCAACTTGTTTGTTCTCTACTCACTCTACAGAAAACCTCAAGGCATTTACTGGATCAATTTGCAAGGCGTCATTAAAGATTTCCCCCAAACTGGCAAGACATCAAGAGTAGATTTTATGTCTTTGAAGTGCAGAAACATTGGTGCTTACCACAAAGAGGTGTTTCACCTGCAGTGACCATCACAGTACCATGCTTAGAACCATAAACATCAAACACAAACACATTCTGAGGAACAACAGTTAGGACAAAGCAAACAAAGTCCACTTTTATTACAATCCACTTGCATCTCACTGGAATACCCACCTCCCAGTGATACATGATGCAGACTACAATATTGCCGTACTGAACTGCAGTTTTCCTCAGCTTTAAAGAAAAGCTACTCTTCAGGCACAGAAAAATAGGAAGCTAAACAGTCTGGAAAGGAGACCAAGAGGTGGAGAGGAAAAGGCCATGTTCAGACTCCTCATCTCTGGAGGCTGGGTGGAATAGCAGCTATACATCTGGCAATGTATAAAAAAGCTACACAATGGCAGTTCTACTGCCAAAGACAGCAACTCTCATGAGTGGCTGAACAAATATAGCAGATACAGGTTAATGGAAAAAACCACACATTTTATTGAATGCAAACAGTGGTTGGACAGTGTTGTTATTCAAAAGGTTTGTTCATTTTGAGAGAGTTTCTAGTCCAGGAAATGGGGCTCAGTGCACTAACACTCAGAGCCAGACAGTACATTGCAATTACACCGCAGCTTTCACTGACAGCAGTGAAAGAAACCCTACTGGAAAGGGAGACGTTCCTCAGCCTGCTGAATCCTCATCCATGCACTGAGACGCCTCCTCACCATGTGCTGCCCGTCCTCATGACGGTCTTTATTTGTAAACATGCATTCTTTGGACTGCTTTGCTACTCTGGTGCCCAGCCTGGCTGTCCAGAAACCACACTGGGAAAGGATTCATTTAGGGAAAGGTAAAAGGTTTAAAAAAAAAAGTTTCCAAACTCAGGAACAGAGTAGTATTTCAAACACTGCCAGTTTAATCTGGCTAAGGAAAAAAATGACAAGACAGTTAATCAGTAAAATCCACTAGAGACAGGAAAGCTATAGCAGGTTAGCTTTTTCCAGCAACAGTAACACATTCCCAAAACTTTCTGCCTCCACACTCTAACCCAGGTGAGAGGGAGGGGGCAGAGGAAGACATCCTGGTAATGAGGTGTCACAAGATGTAAAAGACGGAAGTGGTGCCGAGATGCAGGCTTCCACCTTCTAACGTCACACCATCATTCTTGGCTCCACAGAACTGAAGAATGCTCTCAGCCCTTCCCAGCACCTGCCACCAGGTCTTTCTTGTTTCTTCCACCAGGCGGTGGTGGAGGTCTGATCTTTCTCCTCCAGTGTCTTGAGGGAACAGCGATTGTGCACTCACCTTGATGACAGCCCCCAGCCTGGAATACACTGTGGCCAGGAAGCAGTGACAGGAGAAGAGGTCCTTTCTTGGTGGGTGTGCAGAGTGAAGTCTAGGAGCAGTGAACCCTACATGAGTAAAAAACTGCGCTGGCATAGTCTCCATTGGTAGCAGTCTGCCTTGTCAGGCAGAGGGGTAGGACAATGGCAGGGAGGGGAGGAGTATTGAGTGTGGGGGTCTCGAGGGAACGCCCACTCCGAGCTCCTCAGCGCGCTGTTTTTGCACGGGCGGTGTGACACTTGATACACAGCACGTGCCCATCCAGAGGAAAGCATCCATTCTCATCTGCTTCAATGGACAAGGGCTTCCCACAATCCTAAACGGGAAAAGAAGAGGGATGGAGCTCGATGATGGCCAAGAACAAGGTAAAGGCATTCAAAGACATAAGAAATGATCCTCTGGATCAGGATAATGGTTCACAGCCCACAGCTCTGTCCCTGGTGGTGCTAATGAGAGATGCTGTTTTGAGGGGAGAGTGATCCCAGCCAATTCCCCGGCCATACACAGTTGCTATGTTAGGGGTGTTAAAGAATGCAACAACCCTTCATAGTCCCTTGCTCATGAACCCACTGTCCATGAAAGTCTAATCTTTTTCTGAAACTGCTTCAAAACCGCTCCAGATTCATTCAAAACAACTTCAGTGTTTGGTCAGCATGGACAACTAATGTGCCCAGTTGCTGGTGATGGGCATGGGAGACATGGGAGGAGTGGGGCCACCAGACTTACCTCACACTTGTAACATTTCATGTGGAAATTTTTCTCCAGTGCAACAACACGCACTGTCTCATCCTTTCCAGGCTCTGGCATGATAGGTTCACTACAGACTGAGCAGCGTGGAGCATACTTCCTGCAACACACAAAACCATGGAAGAGACCATGACCACTCTGGTGACATTCAAGGCAGGCTTCTCAGTGCTGTTCAATAGTATTAGTAGTAGCACACGAATAATAAATGTTTAGGTGGAAAGACATCTTAATACTTTGCTGACTCATTTTTAACTTCATGTCCAACAGATGACATGGGCAACCCAACCCCATACTGCAGCAAAAAGCAGCAGGTGTGAGGGAATCTGCCTGCTCTCATACACCACATGCATGTGCTCTCTCCATACCTGTGGTAGTCATCCACACAGTGAGGCTGGTTAGACTGGTCCACAATAAAAGAGGCCCCCTCCAGGGGAGTATGGCACATCACACAGGTGAAGCACTGGGGATGGTATGAGTTACCAGTGGCCTTCAGCATCCGGTCTGTGATGGTCTGCTTGCAGACACTGCACTTTTCCAAGGTGCTCTGAGCCCAAAGGAAACAAGTAAGACATATGAGTCCAATCTCCCAACCCTATGAGGCTATACCACAGAAAGCTAAGATGGAAGGTGGAAGGGAAAGCAAGAGGGAACAACCACAGCGAGCTCAGCTCTCTCCAGCAGCTTTCACCCCAGTGACTCACAGCATAGCAGTCCTCGCAGAAGGGCTTCTCATCCACATTGTAGAACTGCTGCCCCTGCAGCTGCTTCTCACATTTGAAGCAGGTGAAGCATTCCACGTGGAAGAGGCGATCCAGAGCCCTCACGGCTGGCTGGGTTCGTGATAGGGGTTTCCGGCAGAAGCCACAGAGCTCTGTCATTGGAAGAGGAAAGGTATCAAGAGAGATGAAAACCCACCACAGTCTTAATCCGACTGCTGTCCATTGAGGGAACGCACCAGATGTTGCAGCCTCTGCTGCTGGGGGTGGATGCTCCATATCCTTCATTAGTTTCTGGGTCAACTTCTCCAGCTCTTCTACCTCCTTCATGGTCAGACAGGAATTCCCCCTAGGTGGATCTGCACTGGAACCTGTGGGTCTATGCTGCAGGAAGAGAACAACATTCAATCCCAAAGGACACATACAGAGAGACTCCTTCCCACCCTATCCCTAATAAACCTATTTCTCTTGCCTTTACAGGCCTTTACTCTGTTCATCTCTAGAACAATCAGTCACCCACTGTGCTTGATTCTTTCCATCACTACATGAAGTCCTACCCCTCTCCACCACTACCTCTGTAGTTACATCTCCCTTTCAGATGGGCAACAGCCTCCCACAGCCTGGGACAGATCCACCCTCGTCCTCCCAACTACACTCCGCACCTGCCTGTCCAAACACACTGGTCCCACGGCTCTTTCCCTTACCGTGTCTTTTGCAGCAGCAGGTTGTTCTGTTGGACGTGGCTTCTCCTGCACTTGGGGTCTTTCTCTCTGCTGCGCATAGGTGAAATTGGGGGGCTGTGGTCGAGAGGAGGGGCCTGAAGGTGAAGGGGCTGTGAACTGAGTCTGAAGGGAGGTAGGGTATCTTGTAGAGTTTGAAGGAGCCATTGGAACACTGTCACCTGCTTTGGACACAGACTTAGGAGAGCCAGAAACAGGAGATGGGGTGAATTTACGGGGAGGCTGAGCAGAAGGGAGAGAGGGGGGCGGAGGGACTGCTGCTTGGGGCTCCTTGCGTTGCTGTGGGGCTGCCCATGGGGTTGGGGTAGGGTTCAAATCCACCCCAGGGGGCTTGAAAGATGAGCTTCCACTTGGCTTTGGTGTGAACTTGGAAGGAAAGGAATGAGGACTATCTTTGGGTGCAGATGGTATTTCCACAGGGGCTTTTGGGGCCCATGGTTTCTCCAGAGAACCTGTGGATCCTGGAGTTATCTGTAAAGAGAAGCAGCAGACAGAAAACAGGCAGTTATCAGCAAGGTGGAAGAGAAAATATGCCATCTATAGCAGTGAGTCAGTCAGCAGCTATCCCAGACCTGGAATGCCAGGAGTTTCCACACTGTTACATATTTAGCAGTCCTGGCAATTTGCAAGATCCCTGCTTTCCAGTCCTTCATGAACACTTCCAGGCTATGGTTTATCCAGACATTTTAATCTTCAGCAGCACCCTTCTCACTACCTCTGTTCAGCAAATCAGTCATCTCTTCTTCCACCTACAACATTCTGGAAAGCTCACCCGGGATTTGAAGGGGTCATTCTTCTCCATGTCATCCAACATTACAGACAGTGAGTCAATCTCAAGATCAATGCTGCTCATCTTGCCACGTACCTACACCGCCATCCATGAGGAAAAAGGGAGCAGAGCATGTTACAGGAACAGCCAGAGAAATGGGTGATCATCCCCTTACAACAGCAGATTTTGATACTTTGGATTGTGGTACAGATCTGCTCCTTGCTTCAAATGGATAACAAGCTGGTGAGGATGCACAGGACACAGTCTCAAAGGTCTACAAACAGTAGGAAAATGTACACTCCAAGGAAGCTCTCAGACAGATTAAGGTGGGAAAAGACATCTGGAAGTCTGTAGTCCTCACAGCGGGGCTGATTCCCAAGCTACACCAGGTTGCTCAGGGCCCTGTCCAGATGACTGCCGAACGTTCCCAATGAGGCAGAGTCCCCGGTCTTTCTAGTCACCCATGCCAGCAATGAGCCACCCTTGGAGTGGAAGGTTTTCTTCTGTCCAGGAGGAATTTCCCTTGCCACAACTTCTGTCCATTGTCTCTTGTTGCGCCTGAGTAAGAAGAATCTGTCTTCTCTCCAAGCCTCCTTTAGGTATTGCAGATTCCAATCAGATCCCTGCCTTGGCAGCCTCTTCTGCTCCAACCCCTAAAAGCTGCTATGACTTTTCACTGGATTGCAGCTCATTCAGTATTCCACAGGGGTTATTATACTGGAGAGCTCGACTGGATACAGTCCTCCAAGATGCAGCCTCACTAGCACAGAAGGGAGGAATAATCACTGTCCTTGTCCTTCTCTGGTAAGTGCAGCCCAGCATGTGGTTGGCCTTTACTGCCACAAGGGCGCATTGCTGGCTCGCATTCAACTAACTCACTGTCCACCGGGAACCCTGGGTCCTTCCCCCGCAGAGCTGCAGCCCAGCCAGCTGACCCTAACCTGTGCTGGTCCATGGAGTGGTAGCATTTCCTGCTTTCCCAGGTCTCAGAGCTTCCCGCTGAAGTAGAGAGTAGTGAGAGAGTAGCGAGGAGCTGTCCCAACTCACAGAGCATCACAGAAACCATACTTCCTTGGACCTCACTCACCTGTGGGGCAGGAACATTGCTCACGGGTCCTTCATCAAACATAGGTGGAGGAGGAGGAGGTGGAGAAGGAGGAGAAGGAAAAGCCTCTTCTGGGGCTGGTGGAAAAGGTTCTTCAAAGGGTGGTGGGGGTGGTGGAAATGCACAGTTTGAGGAGAAGCTTGCATCCTCTCCAGGTGGAGGAGGAGGTGGCAGTGGCAGGTCTATGGGGAAGAACGAGATTAAAAGCAACTTTGGATCATTCTTTACTCGTAGCATGGAAGGATTTTGAATATATTGCAGCAGGCAGGATCATAAAATCATGGAATGGTTTGGGGTGGAAGGGGCCTGAAAGAATATTTGGTTCCAACCTCACTGCCATGGGCAGGGATGCCACTCACTAGATGAGGTTGCTCAGGGCCCCATCCAGTGTGACCTTGAACACTTCCAGAAATAAGGCGTCCACCTCTCTGGGCAACCTGTTCCAGTGCCTCACCACCCTCTGAGTAAAGAATTTCTTCCTGACATCTAATCTACATCTGCTCTCTTTCAGTTTAAAACCGTTGTCCTTTTACTATCTGCAGATATAAAATCTTCATCACCCTCTTTTTTAACCCTCCTTAACCCCCTTCAGGGTAGTAGAAAGCCACAATGGGTTCTCCCCAGAGCTTTCCTTTCTCCAGATTGAAAAACCCCAGCTCTCTCAGCCTGTCTTCGTAGGAAAGGTTCTCCCGCCCTTGGAACATCTTCCTGGTCTCCTCTGGATCCACTCCAACAGGTTCATGTCTCATCTGAGGACCCCAGAGCTAGATGCAGCATTCCAGGTGGGGGCTCACAAGAGTGAAGCAGAGGGGCAGAATTCCCTCCCTCATTAGCTGGTCACAGCCCTTTTGATGTAGCCTGGGATGCCATCGGCCTTCTGGGCTGTGAGCGCACATTGGTTTCCCTGTACTCAGGGGACCTCTGCACCCATCAAGGACAACTGAACTCCACAGGCTGTTTTACACCTTGTCCAAAGCTCTTCATAATCATGTAATCTCTCCTCAGTAGCTGCTGCTATGAATCACTAGGAAGAGTCGTTGTATATTTGGGAAAAGTGTCTCGCTATGCTCTTTTCCCTTGCCTTGAGACTCCTTGTCTCATTCTTTGGTCCCCAGCATACCCATCTCTTGCCAGTAACTGGTTCAGATTATTGAATACAGGGTAGCATAGATGGAATGCCACTGGACAACCCAGGACCCTGAAGAGCCTGTGTTTTCACACGAAAATAAGCAGGCGTCTCATAGCAGGATAATAAGCACTACAAGAAACAAGTAGGGGAAAAAAAAGCAAGTTGGACCAATTACCCTTTATGTGTATGAAGAATCTTTGAAACTGTTTTGTTCTTCTGGGGGATAAAGGCAGTTTTGATTTTAGAGGCCAATATGTCTTCACACCCAATACACATTAGGACATGAGAAATTTTCCAAAACTCTTTTAAACAAGCTAAAAAGCATGAGACTGCCTCAGTTTTCTAGAAAACACCACTGCTTCCACCTATTCCTAATTTCCAAAGATGCAGAACAGGCAAAACTAACCATTTTTAACTACAACACAGACAAATAAATGTGAATCCTCTTCCCGTCACCACGTAGGGGAGAAACTGTCCTCTTATCGACCACACAGCGAAGAACATCAAAGATGAAGAGGTGTAACTTCCACATGCCTTCTCCTGAACACCCACCTCTCATCCCAGCTAGCCCCAACCAGCAGCAGGGTGGAAGACCAAGCTTTTCACTCCAGCTACTCTGAGTGCAACTTTTAACAGCAGTAATCGATTTATCTCATCTTTATATCCAGCTGTTGTCAACAGGCTTTATAAGGACTTCTCATCTGTAACCTAAGGGAGACGATACTACCCTTTCAGAAAATGAAAGCCAAAATCTTATTAGCCTGTGGAATGCATAAACTGCTGTGGTATGCAACACCTCTTCCAAGCCTTCTTGTGCTGCAGAAATTCTGATGGGGGGAAGGAGTAATACTATGTATTTTTTTTCTTTGAAATTACAGTTTGGGATGAAGCTTGTACATGCATGCCTTTTGGTTTATTGAAATCACAAGAAACAAAACCCTGATCTGCTGTCATATTATTTCAGATGCACTAAAAGCCTGTTTTATTCATAGGACAAAAAAGTTCCCCACGAAGTTGTTATATACCAGATTTACAGAATAATCAATACTAAATATAACATTTCTACAGCAATACTAACTTAGCCACCCTGTCATTTAAGACAAAGGGACCAATGACTATAGCTTTACATCACACTACATTTTGCTTGGGGAGTGTATAAGAAAGGCACAGAAGGATGGAAGATACGCAGCAGAGAAGGATCAAATCAGATACATTTCTGTCATGACTGAGTTTTCATGGTTCATCTGCACTTCAGATGTCTTGCTGGCAGCCCTTACCCAATGATGACACAGCAGCTTATGACAAATGGTTATTTTGCTAATCTTTCTGTCTAGTTATTCCATAATACCCACTTTAAGGATGGGAGAAGCACTGGAAGCAGCACCCCACACTCCACTCACACTGTATACTGAAAAATAATTTTTAACATCCATCTGTCTACTTCAGGTAATACTTGTGTCAGTTTAAAACCTTCTGACAGACACATCCCTAATCCAGACAACTATTGCAGAAAATGATAAAGCCTAAGATGGGACCTTGATTTCCACAGACACAAGATTCCAGCCAACAGCGTACGAGAAACAGGTCACCAGAGTTAGCTGGTACATTTCTAGGAGGCAAAAGCACCAGCATGTCCTTGTGACTTGAAAAGTGGAATGGCTTAATCATTTCTCTCCTCCAAGCATAGGACCAGCCTTCCTACCATCAGGTCAGCTGCCCACCAACTTAGCCTGCTAACCCAGAAAACATCAGTGTTGCACGGTCTGTGCTAAACAGTGAAAGAAAAGAAATTTAAACCAGCAATTGCCATTCTCTGAATGTGTGTGTTCTGACTGAGGCACATCCTTGACTTAACAGAGCCTTGGAGAAATATGCAGCATAAAGCAACAGCGAAGTGTCCCTACAGAAATTTCTGGTGGCAGCATGCTGATCATGAGTTCAAACTACAGAGTCACACAACCACTAACCTGCACCTTAAAGGACACAAAACCAACTAAGCAACAAAAGATGGAACAGAAAAACACTCCACCACTGCAGGAAATTAAAAAAAAAAAAAAAATCCACACAAAAAAAGGAAAGAAAGCAATAAGAAAACCACAGTGAAACAAGAAGTCACTCGACACAGGAAAACCCAACCCAAACCACTAGGAAAAACTACAAAACTGTACAAGCCATACAAACTAAACTCTAAGTCTCACTTCCTGTTTATCATCACTGACACTATTTTTTCATGCAATTATTTCTCCCTTCTCTTTTCCAGCATCAAAAATGGCAATTGCAGAGTCCACAAGAAGAAACTCCACAGTTAGAAGTAACCAAGTTGAGCTGGGACCAATCAACAAGAAGGAGAACAGCGTGATTCGTCACTGTCAGGGTCAACTTCTCTGCAACATAGCTCCTCTCAGACATGCTGGCCAGAAACCGACTGCAATTACACAACTGTGCACCCAGGGAATATTGTGAAAAATCCACTGCGTTCCTCCAGCATCAGCGCAGTGCAGGACGGCCTCTCCCCTCCTTTCCTAATGGAGATACTCCATACTTTGAGATCCCTTTCCAATACATTTAGCTCATTATGGAACCTGCCAGCCTCTACAGCAAGAGTATCCATCACTTAAAGCAGTCACGCCCCTGTTCTCATGTTCAGCCCAGTTACAAACCTCCTGCCCCGAAAATTCAGAAATGCATATTCACATCTGCCATGCCAGCCTGCACCTACCTTCTGCCAGCAGGGACATGGATGGTAATGGAATCTCGCCCACCTTCCCTATCTGAGCACGCTGGGCACCAGGTCCAGGAGGTGGGGGCAGCGACGACTCCGAGGCACCCCCAGCCTTGAAGGGGTTCACCTTGGGTTTAGGGGCAACCACAGGTGCAAACTTCTTCTGCGGGTTGTAGAAGGAAGGGGTAGAAATGTTGATACTGACTGTGGACGTCATGCGGGTCCCTGGGGCACCTGGGGAGGCCATCTTCTCAGTACCTAGCAGGAGAGAAGAGGGAGGAAACCTATATGAAGTCATACCATGGCCAGAGTGTAAAATAACAGAGAAGGATAGGTGAAACAAAGGGATACAGGAATTAAGTCAGGCCAGAGGCTGAGGCGCCTAAGCAGTGCACTTACAAGACCAGCACAGGAAAAAGGAGGAACAGAAACTGCAGACAGCTCGAATGAGCCATCACACTTCACCATTTCAACTCAGGATGGCATTAACCACAAATGAATTCTCGCCATGGAGAAAACCCAGATTTCCACTGCAGCAGAGCCCTGCAGCTGTAGTGACCAGAGGGAGGGTGATCCCCATCATTCCAAAGGATGCGCCCAGAAGTGGAGCCAGCATTTCGTCTCCCCCTTTACCCGATAACGCCAGTCGGTTCTGCTCGAGCTCAGCTTGTGACAGCGCCAGCAATGACCCCTCGTCCCCGGCACCCCCACCCCTTACCTCCAGGCCCCTCCATGCCGCCGGAGCCCGCACAGCAGGGCGGGACAGAGTCTCCCGGTGCTGGGCGACGCCAGCCAGCGTCTCCTCTCCGCCCCGGCCGGGCTTTGCCGCCCGCTCCGCTCCGCCCCCGCCAGGAAGCGCTCCCCGGATGCCGGCCCCCGCCCGCCCCGCGGGCTGCGAGGGGCGCGGGCAGCCCCGGCCGCCGGGCTGAGCCCCGAACCTGTCCCCTGCTCGGCTCCGGGACACCTGCTGGGCCGCCTGTGAGGGGAACCGCGGCGCTCCCGAGGAGAGGCACATCCCTAGGATTGTCCTGCTATCCAGGCCAGCAATCTCGCCCGTGCTAGAAGCCTCCATGGAGCCAGACGCTTTGTTGCAAAGTCTGGCACGCCCGTAGCCCTCCCAACACTCCAGCACAATAGGGCTGCCGTCAGCGCAGGGGCTTCGTGCCAGCATTTCACGTTGGCATGTCCGAATCAGTGCCCCCTCCACGCTGCCGGCCTCTCACACGGACAATAACAGCTGCTGCCACAGACAGCCCTGGTGCCACAAACATTCGCCCAGCCCCGATTAACCCCAGGCTGCTGATAAGACCTGCGTGCCCCATTCTAAGTGCTCCCATGACTCAGTGCAGTGTGGCACGACACAGCAGTAATCTGTCACAACTTCCCCAGGACACAAGAGTGTGGCAGCACCGACAAATGAAGTCCACGCTGCTGCACTTTTCCTTCCCTTTGTGCGGTGCTGATAAGATGCATACACTTGGACAAACTCTTCTGGGATTTTCGAAAGGAGAATGAGGCCACAACAAGAAGCAGGAGCCAAAAAGCTGTGCTGAGCGTTCCCACCGGATTCAGAACGGGAAAGGGCCAAGGCAGAAGAGTAATGAGCAAGGTCTGTCCTCACTCCTCCAAACTTTTAGGGGTCAACGGACTTGGAAGTCTGAAGGGACTGACCAATTCCCTCCATTCTGCAGCTTTCCACCAAGCTTCAGAAGCTGCTAAAAAGACCTCCAGCCCTTCTTTAGAGACTTTTTCGTCATGCTCCACTATTTCACTATAGTGTAATGAAGCACTTGGCAGTAGTTCTATCAGATTTGACAGCATCATGAGCAGAACACTACAGTGACAATGTCACTTCTAATCATGGGGTTAGTCAACACACAGTCTGGGGACATCGGCTGCTTCGCAAAAAAAAAACCTTGGCCTTACTACCAGCAGCTGCTATCTCATTAACCAAAGCAGCCCATTTCCCAGCACGCTGTGTCGCACTTAGGGCACTTTTTGCTCAGGGCTATCTCCACCCAGCAGCTGCCCCTGCTCGTCCTCACTTCTAGTTATCAGTCCACACACACACAGACCAAACAGGCTGAGAAAGCTTGGCCTTGCAGAGAATCACCTCCCCATCCCCAGCCCTGGGGCGTTGCCAATGCCATCTAAGCCTTACCAGAAACACAGCTCACACAGGTCCTGTGGCGCAGTTTGTGAGAGCTGTGGGAGAGGGAGTGTCACACCAACAGAACTAATCTCAAATCTTTCTCATCCTCACATTTTCCCGGAGGGGAGAGATTTTTCTAAGTGCTGTAACAGCAGTTAAAGATGACTCAAGTAGAGCTATGAAGATAGATGCCCCAAGGATGTAGTCGGGATACCTAGCTGCCTCATACAGTTTCTTTCTGAGAGCAAGAAGCAGGAGGACAGAACCAAGGGACACTTCCCTCAGCAAGAGGATCACCTCCCAGAAGGTCCCATGGTGGGTCTGCCACCTGTTATGCATCCAGACAACTTTCAGTTCTTTGATCGCATGACACCACTTTCAACAGCTCTGCTCCTTTCGCAGGATAGCAAAAGCAGGAGGAACCTGAAGAAGCAGAGAGCCGAGTGACATTTTTTACTGGTGTTGATAAAAACAGTTGGCAGCAGCCACACTGGGAGTCCCTGTAAAAGCCAGCCCAGCACCGTAGTTCTATACATCGTATCTGTACTTCCCCCATCGGCCAACTTCCTCCCAACTGAGGGGAGTCAGAGAACAAAACAAAACAAAACAAA
>VZRN01005999.1:150795-220736 GCA_013397935.1 Dasyornis broadbenti | reverse complement strand
CGCTCCTACCTGACCATGACCCCGCGCCGGTCCCCGCTGGGCCACCCCGGCGTCTCCCGCTGAAGGGACCGGCTCCTTTCCGACCTCCGCCGCTCCCTGCCTTCTCCGCCTACTCGCTGCTGAGGCTGCCGCCTCTCCCCTGAGCCCCGCCGGAGTGATGGGCTGCATCGGATCCCGCACCGTGGGTAAGGCGTTGGCGGGGACGGCGGCAGAGGATGCTCGGGCAGCCGCGGCCCCTAGCACGGCAGCCTCCCGGCTGCCCGTGCAGCGCCATTAGCTGCGTGCGACCCTTCCCCACCTCGGTCTCCCGTGGCGTAGCGGGACTCCGCCGAGCCGCTGGCCTAGGTGCTGGCAGCGAGGCGGAGGGACGTGCTTGGGGCCGGGGGTCGTCTGCCCGTGTCACCCGTGACGAAAGGTCGCGGAACATGTGGGTCAGTGCGGCGCCTCCGGAGAAGGGGGTGGGTGCGGGGCGTGCCGTGCCGTGCCTCCCGAAGCGGGATCAGGCGGCCGGCGGCTGCCTCCTTTGCTCGGTAAGGGTTTATTGTTATCCGAAGATACATAACGTTGCATGATCTGCACGTCTTCTTCTCTCCCCTTTCCCCCTGCGTAGACTTCAATGGAGAAGAGCAAACCAACCTGAATCCCTTGCCTCTCGCAGAGCCATTGCGAGGGGACACGGGGAGGGATCGCATCCTTTCACTGTGCCACGCCATGCACATTTTTAACCAAAGGATCCCAAGCCTTTAGGCTGTGTAACCTAGCTCTCCCCTCCTACACACATCCAGATACCAGGAGGTCCTTTGATCTTTAAGCACAGGTATCTACAAGTAAACACAGCATTCTGAGCACACTTTCTTCCCTTCAGGAAATTTTTGTTCTGTGCAAACCACAGGCACAGCCATCAGTTACATGGGGATGTATCATTCAATATGCCAAAAGAATCTCTGAGAGCAAAACAGAGTTCATTTGGCAGTACATCTCTCTCTCAAGCCGATCCACAGAGCACACGGACACCGTGACATCTGTGGGAAAAGGACATCTCTGAGCACATCAGAGCTGCACCACCGCCTCAAACTGAGGGACTCTGTCACCCCAGAATAAATCCGAGGGACTGTGTCAAAGCCTGGTGCCGTGACACTTCTTGTCTGAGTGGGAAAGCCCTTTGTGAGCACTTGCAGGGAACCATCTACTCTTGTGGCAGCAAACTTTAAACTACAGAATCCAGTTTCTACTTCGGTAATTAATTCCTGCATCTAGCCTATGTCTCTTTGCGGTCTCCAATGTCCTCATGACCTAGAGAAATCTCTTACGTCTTCTGTAATGTCCACATGGCAAAGATCATTGCAATATTTCCCTTGAGATTCTTCAAGCTCACCTGGACCACTGTCTCCATAGCATATCAGGACATGGATTGCTTCCATCTCCTGCCTTGCCCCTATCCTCTGCACAGCCACGCTGCCGAGGACATTTTTATCCTGTTAGCTGGGTAATTATCAATACGCCTTTTATCGATGTGTGTCTGAACTGGCAGTGTTAATTCTTGGTCCCTCTTCCCACAACACTGTTGGAATAAAGAACAAACGTGCATTTAGTAACATCCACTCTCCACTCCAAAGTGTGGTTAACCTGTCATACAAACTACAGGTGTTTGTTCCTGTGCATGGCAGTGTTTTTATGAGCTGTGACTTGGAATCTGTGTTACAAAAACACCCCTTGTATAACTGAGCTGTTGTGTCATTCTTATATGAGGTTATATATATCTCTATATATTTATCTATAAATGTCATACAGTTATATGGGTATAGATGAAAAGATAAAATAGCATCTATGCATTAAAATGTTGATGGGATAATCATAGCAGAAAATTCACTTTGTCTGAAATTGCAGTCCTTCAATACAAACGTTAATGGTACAGATGTTCAACTTCCCATGTGATAGTAATTCCTAGTTGGTGTGATACACATTCATTCTTGATGGTGATATCACAATGGACTTTACGGACCTATTTATACAGTGAACTGAGCAATTTTCCTTGGCCTCGTGTTGTGAAGGCGTGTGCTAAGGGGGATTGCACATCTATGATTCCCATCTCTGTAGGAGTCAGATCTGAATGTAGTAATAGTGCCTGGTGCCTGCTTCGGGTGAAACTTTTACACTGCTTGGCTTTAGAAGGGGCTTATTCTGTTCTCAGTCCTAGAGGCTGGATTTAGTGAAGGTGGGATCCTTGACTTTTGTTTGGACTCCTCCACCTAAGGAATTTTGTTTAGAACAATTCTTACTTGGCAGCCTAGATTTTTCGCTCCAGCCATCCTGGAGTTATTGACAGGATTCTTCAGACATATTTTGGGAAATCAGTGGTTTAAAGTACTAGGTCTGAGCTCTAGGATGTGGTTGGAAATTGACACCCTAGCATAAGTAGAGCTTTGTGTTCTCTCTTCCCAGGTGTATCTGGTTAGATTTTTGCAGAATTATTTCAGTATGCAGGCTCTGTATTGCCTTGCCAAAACCAGGTAGGTCCTAGAAGAAGGAGTGCTATGCTTGTGTTGGTTTTACCTTGGAATTTGCATGGAGCAGATTTTGAACTCAGAATTCAAGAGGTTTTAATTAGTGATAGCTCATAATCAGTCACATTTAGTTTATTCACCACACAAGGGCCAGTGCAGGATTGTGCCCTGAGCTTGCTCCGGGCCTTTTTCCATTCCAATTTTAAGCTAGCCACATGATTTCTTCATCTCCCGCAGGGATGCTTTACTATGATCTAGTTAGATGTCATAGTTTGCACATGTTTAGTGATGTGCAACTTTATGTTTTCTTTCCTAAATACGAGTTTTCTGGTTATTTCTCCCTGGGGAAAAGTAATTGAGAGGATCATAACAGAGCAGCTCCATATGTGATAATTTGAAATAGATTAATAGAGCATCTTTCAGTTTTATAGAGGACACCAGAATGGCAATGGTCACATTATGACTTCCTAAGGTATGAAAAAAGCTGAAAAGTGATCTTAAAAGGCTAACCTGATACCCAACCACCTTCTCCACAGTCACATCTCAATGTCATACATGTGCTTTGTGTAACATGGCGTGATAGCAATGACACAATGAGAATTGGAGGTGGCTTCTCCTCTGGTAATGGCTACAAGTCAGGTCTGTGTAATGGTGATGCCGCATCATAGTTCCTAGAGAGCTGCCTAGCAACTCTCATCATACCTGGGTCTCACTTTCAGGGAACGTACAGGAGATTTTCACTGAGATTACTGGACAGTTAAGGCTGTAAAATCCAGCTAGGAACCTGTAGATATTTGAGTACCAACCAACTAAATGCCAAAAATCAGGTTGATGTCAGTAACAGAGTTAGCCAAGTTTAGGGTTTCGGGTCTGCATAGGTGTCTGAATGCATTGCAAGTGTGCCTTTGACTGCAGCTTAGACATCTCCTAACACTGGCTTTTCTGGTTAGTGTGGCAAGATTTCTCTTAATTCTTTGAATGGATTTAAATTAACAGAAAGCTTAAGCCTGTTAAGCTCAAGATTGCTCTCTCTTTTTTCCCAGTGATTTCTCTGATTTCTCTCATGTCTTTGCACAGAAGCCTGTAGCAAACATGTTTTGTGAATGCAACGTAAAATGGTGGGAAAATATTCCAAGACATTAAAAACTAATAGTGCTTCTGGAGTGTGGGAGAAGAAAAGCTAGAATTGCTCACACTGGGTGTCAGAAAAGTCTTTTTGCCTGTGAGAAATGTCATGCACTCTAAGGGGTTTCCCAGAGAGGTTGTTCAGTATCCACTCTTTGAAGTTTTCAAGATCAGACTGGATAAAGCCCTGAGTAATCTGGTCTAACCTCATAGCTGACTGCTTTGAGCTGGAGTTTGCGCCTTCCAACCCAGTGTGGTCCTATGCTTAGCATCTAAAGCCTGGAGTGCTTACCTTTCTGAGTCAGGTAGGACCCGCTGCTTTAGTCTTGCTCTGCCAGAGGACCCCAAGTCTTATATGTTGCAGCCATCCCCACTTTCCATTAACTAGTGATGACTGCCATGTGTCACAGAATTCTTCCCCTGATAACCCCAGCTGTCATCTGAAGTCCTCTCCATGTGTTTTTGGTTTGGCAGTTTTTCAAGAAACAGCCCAAGTGACAACTAGGCTCATGCACCAAGTATCAGTCACTGACCATGCGGACTGGAAAAGGCAGTGCTCTTCATTTTTCAATCCCTGGGTCAGATCTAATCTGCCAAAGCCAGGTACTGCGCTTGCTGGTCTCTCCTTTACAAGGAATGGTCAGTGTCCTGTCAGAGGCAGGAGTATGTACTTCCTACATTGCTTTCCCACTGGATGCTCTATGCTAAGTGTAAATGAGTGGCTCATAGCATCCACAGCAGGAGAAATGGAGCCAAAGACCACCCACTCCTAATCCAGCCTCTTTAGATCCAGCAGAGTGGGAGCAGGGTAGGAGGCTGACCGGAGAGGGGTAAAGCAGCTGGAGCAAGCAGTGATCCCCGCACGTATCTGTAGGTGTGTGAAGTGAGATCTGGAATGGCAAGTGTGGTCTACACACTGGGAGTGTGAAAAAGTGAGACATCCAGTCTACATACATACCTCACACATATCGAGTTTATATCAAGGTGTCCAGTTCCTCCCTCCTTCACCTTGAACATCTGAGTGAGTCAGTGAAGAGAAATAAAGAGAGGGAGAAGCCTCAGAAAGGAAATGGTAATGCAGAAGGAAACTGAGTAATGAAAGTAGGGATATTTTCATTGAGTTGCATGCACAGAGGTGGAAGGGGAAGGAGCACAGACCTCTATGTAGAAACTGCCACTTTATAGGGAATGTAAATAGAAGAGTGGGAATGAAAAGGGGCATCTGAGTATCTTGTTTATAAGGAAACAGTCCTAAAAAAATGTGTACAAGGTAAGTGTGTGTCACCAACAGTCATTAGGAACAGAAAACAGTTGCTGGTTGACCTAAGACTTTTGTCTGTGTGTGTGTGTACAGTGCAACAGATGTGATTTGAGGAACAGAACTGAGGAAGTGCATACTGACTTTGTGAACTCTTATGGACAGTAATACAAACGAATTATGAGAGAAATTACGAAAAATGAGCTGATGGAAAAATGGAAGTAATGAATTCATTGGCATGATAGAGCTGGAAGTCTTAATTCTATAGACTCGTGTACTGAAGCAAAAAAAGTGAACTAATCAATAAATATTTTAGTCCTGCTTTATTGGGGAAAGTAGAAAAAATAGTTTTCAGCTCATTTAATAAGGTAGTGCTCTCCAACAGCAAATAACCATGAGTTTAGACTGATACTTAAACCAACCAATTCAAGATAATTCACATGCATGAGTTTTTAAGCACTTGGATAAAAAGTCAAAGTTTTGTTTTTATGAAGTCTTGAAATAGTGAGGAAGGTCTCAAACTGAAAAGCTGGGGTGTTACCACAACTTTAAAGAGACCACCTAATTTTATCAATTTGTTAAAATTTCCAATAAAATATTAGAAGGACAATATGCCAGAGAGAATGGGCTTATACAAAACAGAGCCTGTCAAGCTAACTTAATTTCGTGACTTTATGAGACTCCCTGCAGCCAACTACTTCTGTGATAGAAGAACCTTTAACTACAATTGTGGTAATGGAGGTAAAATATGAGATTGGTAAAAGATAAAACCTCTAATCAGTTAGCAATCAGCTTAGCACTGCATGATTCTTTGACTAATAATATATGAGTATAGTACATTTTAAGTGCATCTAAACTCAATAGACAGCAAAATAGTAACAAAGAAACATTGTTGAAAAACTTGTGTGTCTAGTTTTGCCAAGTACTATGTGATTTTAACATACTGCTCAAAATCCTAAGGGAGATCTAAAATACCGAGAAACTTGGTAGAGAATCTGGAAAGACTGGAAGAACTGCTAAAAATGAAAGTAACAAATGAAAGGGATAAATCACTGATAGAGCATAGTTTGATTCATTTTGAATACTGAGTCTTGACAGACAGCGTGCATTTCAGTCTAACCAAATATGAGTTCATGTATCTAATGGCAGAGTGGGAATAGTATTTACAGGACCAGAACTCTATGTTAGAAAGCAGTCACACTAAAGAAGCTCACAGATATTGGAACTGGTAATCAGTAGATCAGCAGCTACTACTGAGAGGCTGCAGCCAAGGAAGCTGATGTGGTTCTTTGATCTTGAATATTGAATAGGAGGAGAGAAAAGCATATTTTCTCTGCCATTTGGCACTTGTGAAAAAATTATTTTTCATCTACTTTGTCTAATTCTATTATTATCACTTTGAGAAATACTGCAAAACTGAAGGATGACAAGAAAATAAACACAGAACCGTGAATAAAAACTTACAGAAGTGCCTTGATGACAGTCTTTAAGTGTTTGAAGAAAAAAAAAAAATCTCAAAGTCATCTGACTCTTCAACCTAGTAGAAAACTGTTTAAACGTGATAGAAGGATGACAGATACATTGAGATTGGAAATGAGGCAAAAATCAAATGGTAAAAATACTGAACTGTTGGGATAATTTACTAAGAGTTGTCCTGAGCCCTCTTGTCACATGAACACAATAGAATCAAGATTTTAAAAAATGCTGTAGTTCAAACACAGCACCAGAAAGCGTAATTAACAAAAGGAATACCTTTAACCTCTCTTATTTTAAGGAGGTCAGATTGGATGATCAAGATGTTTCTTTGTGAGTTTAAGCTACATGTTCCCAAGTCCAGGAGTGTACTGGGCTTTTAAATGAAACATCATTTTTATATCCTAGAATGAATATGGTTTTATTTGCAGATACATGGCTCATGGGCAAAGTTTTAGTTTCAAAATATCTAATGGAAGAAATGCTGGAGAAAATAGTTTGGCGATCCAGATGGTGAGCATGTGGATTGATATTCCACATGGGAAAAAGAGTTTTAGTGTTTATACTATTGGCCATTTATGTTCACTGGCCAGGATGGTGACAGAAAGCTGTGACAGCCAGAAGGAGATCAAAGAGGCTGTGAAGGCAGGAAACTTGGTAGGCTGCAGATGAAATGTTTACTTCAGGGGCTATTCAAAGAGCCTGTAAAAGAAGAGTAACTTGCCTTTTGCAATGAATAGGAGGACTTAGTGCATGATGTTACTACTAAAGAGGCTTCAGGTGACTCAGAGAGATTAAGACCATAGCCAAACAGCACCGCCCCCAACCTCAAAAACCCAACAATTTTGCATCTGTTCATTGTGGAAGAAGTTGTGGAATTTTATCCTGTGGAATTTTTCTTTATTGGAGATGTATCGGATCAGCTTCAAATCAAAGCCTCAGAGAGGCTGTAGAGCAGGTAGACAAAAAAGTGGTCTGATGGTATTCATGAAGACTTCTGGAGAAGTTTGAGGCTGAAAGATCTGAGCTACAGATTATTATCTGTAATGCTTTCCAATTACTTTGGTACAAGAAGACTGGAAGGTAGATAATGTGATGCCAGTTTTTAAAATGATTTTGAGGTCTGGAAAACTATAAGGTAGTAAACAAGATATGCCTACAAGGCAAATTAATAAACGTTACTCTGAAGAACAGAATTAGTGCATGCAGAGACAGATAAGATGTACTGAGAAAGAGTTAACCCTGCTGTTGTTAGTGGATATCACAATTTGTAAGTCTTAGAAGGGGTCAACAAGCATATTGACAAGGGAGGTCCAGTGGCAATAGTCCACTTGGATTTGCAAAGCAGATTTGTAAAGGTCACTTACTCCAGGCTGTTACAAGACATGAATCTGCTGTTGAATCAGAGAAGTTCCTGAAGTAGCTGGGCAAAGATAGGAAACAAGGATTAGCATGAAACATCAGTTTTTCACAGCGATATTTTTTCAGATTTGTGCATATCCATAAAAGATATGAAAAAGGGGGAGTACATAATGAGGTAACAAAGTATGATAATAACAATAATCATTTGGGGGAGCAGGCAAAAAACTGCATGCAGTGATTTGAAAAAGGATTTCACAATATTGAATTACTAGGTCATTTGATTTCACAATATCAAATAACATAAATTATGGGTGAAATTTGATGTGGATAAATGTAAAATGATGCACACAGGCAAAGCAATTCTAGTGTTCCATTTGCAATGATGGAGGTTCTGAGTTTACTATTACCATGCAAGAATGAGATCTTGGGGCTATAATGTGTAGCTTAATGCTTAGTACCACTAAAAATGCCAATCAAATGTTAGCAATTAGAAAAAGAGTACGAGAATAAAATGAGAAACAACATTATACGATGCATATATCCATATGGTACCCTTATTTTGAATATAATGTGTTGTCCCTAATTGTCCATTCCCATTTCAGAAAGGCCATAATCAAATTGGAAAAGATTCAGAAAAGGGCAGCAAAGACAATCAAAGGTATCATGTGGCTAATGTGAAAGGAACCGTTTAAATAGGGATTTCTCAAGTATGGAAATGAGATGGTTAAGGATATGAGAGATATCTGTAAAATCAGGAATTTTCTCTGGGATAGGAAGAGTATGGAGAAAACGATGAGGGAAGAATATTCATTATCAATTTCAAAACAGAATCTAGACATCAAATGAAACTAGCAAGTGGCAAGCTTTAAACAAATAAAGTCAGCACTTCCTCATATAACAGAATTCAATTGTGGAAGTACTTGACGTAGGATGCTACGGGTACTAAAAAGCTTTTTTTGGTTTCAAAAGTGAACAGATGAATCCTTTAAAGATGACTAAATACAGAGGCAATGTCTCTGTCTTGGGAACTACTTGAGGTGTAAATTGTGACAGGCTAGGACAAATATTCTGGGAAAATATCGCTGTTGTTTCCCCAGTTTGTATACTCTTTTTTACACATCCACTCCCACTTTAGGGATAAGCTGATCCTCATCCCAAACAAATACAACTACCTCCTTTTCCACCACTTCCCAAAAGAAGAAGAGAATGAAGAAAAGAAACCAGAGAGGAAAAAACCCAATCACTGAGGAATGAGGAGTGGGAAGAAGAAAAAAAAATAAGAAAAGAGAACAGGGTAAAGATTAACAGGCTCAAACCTGGAAAACAGGGAACCAAAGGGGAACAGTGAGCAGAGCACCCCTGTATTTCCATGATATCCAGGAACTGGTAGATGCTGCCTAGTGATGACCTGCCCAGAGCAAGGGAATAGAAGTAGCGCTGGTATTTATTGGAATCTTGGGTTTTCCTCCCCCTGCAGCTGGACATAGCCAGCTTGGTGAGAAATGGGACAGTTGTTAAAGAGGACCCAGAATTTAGTGGGTCTTGGGATAGATAGTGTACAAGTAAAGATGTGAGAAATACAGCCAGAATTTTAATAATAAGTTCTGGAGGAGACAGAAGGCTGGCATGTGTGTTGTGCCAGTCTCCCTCTGACTGCAGAAAAGGCATGACTCAGGGAGTCCTGTGAAGAAACTTGTGCCTTCTGCGTGATGGATTTTTTCAGCTGATATTCTGAATAGTTGATGGAATTAGCTCAAAGTAGAAACTGGCCACCAGGGTTCCTCATTCTCTTCTGAAAACGAGTGGTCCTACAACCATGGATCATGGGTCTGAGGGGTGGTTAACCCTGTGTTTGGGTTTAAGGGGGAGGTTGAACAAATGATGCATGTACCTGGCAGAGAGTGATGACCGTTCCCTTGGCGTGAGAACAACAGAGGGAGTGGGGTAGCCCTTGAGGGGATTACAGGAGCTTTATGAACAGTAAGTACCTCCTGAAGATTGCTCTTTGCAAGTGTGAATGCCCTCAGGGACTGCAGGGGAAATCGTGGGGTGGGATTAGGGGTGGATATGATGGTGAGGTGTGGCCTCACCTGAGCAGGTGCAGGGCTGGGCACTCAGTGCCTGCAGCTCTGCCTGGTGAGCTCAGCCCCTGCAGTCTCAACACCAGCAGGTCTTTATCATTTTCCCCAGCTGCTTAGGGAGCTGTGGAGCTCTGTCTGGTGAGGACACCTGAAGCCCTGCTGGTGGCTTTCTAGGATTGGGAACAGTTTCTCTTACCAGATATCTGCTGGAAATATAATACAGCAGAAAGGAAGCAGACTAGAAATTTCCTGGAATGTAAGAATTTCCTGACACAGCTGGTGAGTGAGCCAGCTAGGGAAGGCACCTGCTGGACCTGTTGTTTGTGAGCAGAGAAGGACTTGTGGGTGATGTGGGGGTTGGAGGCTGTCTTGGGCATAGCCATCACAAAATGATAGAGTTTTTTGTAGTCAGAGCAGTAAGGAAGGGGATCAGAAGACCTGCCACCTTGGACTTACGGAGGTCAGACTTTGACTTGTTTAGGAGACTGTTCCACAGAGTCCCTTGAGAGGCAGTCCTGAAGGGCAAGGGAGTCCAGGAAGGCTGGACATTATTCAAGAGAGTATCCCAAAGGTGCAGAAGCAGGCCATCCCCCTGTGCTGAAAGATGAGCTGGTGGGGAAGAATACCAGCCTGACTGAACAGAGAGTTTAGTAGTCTGAAACTCAGGACATAAAGAGAGTGTATCACCTTTGGAAGAAGAGGCAAGCCATTCAGGAAGACTGCAAGGATATTGTGAGGTTGTGCAGGGACAAAATTAGGAAGGCCAAAGACCAACTAGTATTTAGTCTGCCCTCTGCCATAAAAAGCAGTAAAAATGTTTCTATAAATGCATGAGCAGCCAAAGGAGGGTGAAGAAGAATCTTCATCCTTTATTGGATGTGGGGGGTAATACGTGACAAAGGATGAGGGGAAGGCTGAGGTACACAGTTTGTTTTTTGGGGAGAGTGGTGAGAGGGAGTCAGCAGTCTCAATGCCGCCTGGCTGGCTCTGACCACTGCTGCTGTTCCAAAATCAGGTGCTTGGTGGGGACTGTGACCAAGTGTGGGATGGCTGTGGTGGAGAAGGGTGTAGCCACCTGGTTGTAAACTCTGGGGCTGCCAGAGTGATACCCACAGCTGAGGTGGGGCAGATAAAGAGAGTGGAGCCTGAAACTCCTGGGCTTCCACTGCCCCCATGTGCTGGTGTTTGGAGCAAGCTCTTGTTTTGCCCACCCGATCAAGAGGGACCAGGAGCATCCCTGAGGTGAGAAAGATGCATTGTGATCTGCTGGTTGACTCTTGAGGAGTGCTGGGGATGGTTCTTCTTCCCCACTGCCAAGGGTGAAACTACAGCATGGAGATGACACATATAATAGTATTCTTATGCTCCAGGACAGTGCCCATGTGACATGCTGGCTACAGAGGGATTAAAATTTAAACACATATGGGAGAGCAACGTATGATATTGCCTGCTGCGTATTGCTGCTGTAAGGCTGGCTATGGGCCAGGCAGAAGGGGCTGCTACCTTGGTTCATATCAACGTTTTCATACTTACTGTGCTGAATGAGGCCCCTGGGGACACATTCTCTGCACTTCAGAGAAGCAATGAAGAATGAGGATAAACCCATCGCTGCTGTTCAGGCTGGCTGATACTTGTTCTGCAAATGAGACAGGGCTCTGAGGTTTGGGTTTTTTAAAATGTGTGTTAATTGGATGTGTTTCGTTTTGCAGTACCTCCTTAGCCCAAATGACATGATGGCTTCTCAGAGCAGAGCTGCCTGTGCCTACCATTAGGCTCTCTGCTCATCTCCTTCTACTTGAACAGATGTGATATGCACACAGCCTTTAGTGTTGGTTTGAAAGTGTTTCCAGTCAAGAAGAAAAATGTAGGTGTTGGAGATTTGTTCATTAATTTTATCTCCTAAAAGCTCTGAAAAGGGACCTACCTGCAGGGAGAGGCAGAATGGTCTGGAAGAGTACTCAAATTATCCAAATTCAGAACAAAGATCCTGAGAACTGCCCATCTGATTCCTAATCTTACAGACATGTCAGAACTGTAGGTGTTTCCATTTTTCATCAAAAATTTGAAAGACATCTGTTTTGTGGAGCCATTTCTGTGCCTTCATGAGGACCAAACTGTTCAGCTCTGTCTCCTCCACAAAACCAGTGTTTTCTTCTGTTTCTGTTCCACAAGTGACTGTCTTGGTAGGTGCTAACAGCAGATAACTAATTTTTATGTTTTCTTGTGCAGTACAAGCTAGAATTCTTACACGAGTAACTTGAGTTGACTGATTCCTCAGCTTTACCTGAGAGAATTTGAGTGCTTCCGTCAGAGGTTCACCTCAGGGACAGCTCAGGTGACGGAGGTTTGTTCCTTTCCCTGATGACCTTTTGGATAGCTTTGATTGGCTCTGTGTGAAGCAGGCAGGGAAGGAAAAGGTTTCTATGGTTATTCTAGCCGTCCATCTGTCAGTCCTTCCCGGTAGCTTCAACTGCTTTAATTTCAACCACATTTGACAAGACATGATGATGTTGTGTTTGACAAAGATACACACTCCCACGAGTATCATGAAAATTGGTATCAGGGAAAGAACAATTTAAAGACTGATCATAATTACTGCAATTACATTTGTTGTTTTCTTAGTTGTTTGGGAAAAGAAAAAAGGAGTGGAAAAGAATAATTGAACCATTTAGTCTAAATATTCATCTTTACCAACATTAACATTGGCTACCACTATCAAATGACAAGGTTTCTACTCTCTGCTGAAAAGTAACATTTGGGAAGCAGAGGAAAGTGTGCTAACAGGCGATAATAGCAGTGCTGAAAAGCCATTGCTTAATTAATACGTTTTTTGTGTTAATTGGCATGACACATCAGAAAGCAAATAACACAAATACTTACCAGAAAGCAAATAACACAAATACTTACTTCGTATGTGGTGGAGATCTTCACCAGCACCGTGTTCTGAAGGGAGGAACAAAATTTAAGACTCTAAAACTCAATTCATCTACTTGGTGTGGAACAAAATAGAGAAGACAAATTGGAGATGATGTTTGACATCCAGCACAGAAGTTACAACACAATAGATTAATAAAGGCTATAGATGCAGATTAAAGTCATAGATGCAGAAGCCTGATAAAAGCATGGACCGTGGTAAATGAACAAAATTACAGGCACAGGTACCAAATATAGAATAAATGAATGTACAGTGGTAACAGCAATCAAGAAAATGTCAAGAGGAAATCCAGGGAGAATGGGCTTCTTTAGATTAAGTTTTGAGTAATTCAAAACAAGCAGAATTTCTTATGATCACAGAAATGCAAAGAAACTGAAAATATGTCCAACTAAGAAACTCTGTGTCTCCATGGTAAATTATGTGGCAAAACGAGCTACTGAAATAGTAAAAATGTGGTAATATTAGATCAGCAAGGTTAGGTGCAGTCATCCAGATGGTTTATTGGATTTTTCCAGTGTATTCATCAAAGTCACTTTGCTTATGAGTGCTTACTACACACATTTCCTAATTTCTGAGAGTCCACAGTTACGATGCTCAAAAAATCAAAATAAAGCAAGAATTGGGGAAAAGGATATTTTCTTTCCTCCACTTTTTCCCTATTTTTGTGTTTTTCATCTTTATTATTTAGAAAGGCTTGACTTAAAAATAAATCTTGATTTTTACCTTGGCAGGACTGTAAGAGAAAGAGGGATGATATTTTTCCCCAAAGGCTTAAATGTCTTGAGTTGGAATGTTATGTCAGTTGTAATAGAGACATCTCTTTCTTATAAATGTTTTTCAGGGTTTGTTTTTATCTAATTTGTGTTAAAAAGTACAAAGCAGCCATGATCTGAAATTATGTGGCTTAACGTATTTATGTATTTCGGCTTCTTTCATTTTCTCTCTCTGCTTCATGTAATCAGCTCCCTACTTTTTCTTCAGTCATCTACTGACTCTTGCAAAACAAGGATGAAATCTATGATGATAAAAAAACCCCAAACCAAATAATAAATTTTTAAATAAAATGAAGACATCTTTTAAAAGTTCAATGAAAATGAATCCCCTCTGTATCCTTCCTATACACATCATACAGAAACAATGACAAGGAGATCAGAAACCCAGTTATCTTTCAACCTCCATCACCTCATTTCAGAACATCTAAATGAGAAATTTGATAGCATGTTTGTAAAAATTCCACTTTAAAATTAGCTTTATGACCCACTCGTTTTAAAATTCTTATCAGCTCTATATGGAGAAGAGGAAATAGTATTCTGTAAGAGGTGATTGATCATAGAATTACAAATGGAATAGTCATGATGATTAGCAGAAGCTGGAATGGAAGATGGATAAGAGGAAATAAATTATATTGGAGAAGAAATGTACCATTACAAAAGAAAAAACTCTGTATTAATTGCAGGGAGGAAGAGGTTGACAAGAAACTGGATAAAAAGAATACTAATTTACAAAGTACTGTTTTCCCACTTCACTCTCCATACTTTTTTTCCTGATTTTCCATGTTTCTTTCCTTCCATCTGTCAGAGCAGAACTTGATCTTTCATGTCTGTGAATTTATGTTGCCCTTGCTATTTCTAGCAGAAGAGAGAAAAAACCACTAACCTTTATCCAACTTTCAATAAGAGAAAGTAATGTTGCCCCAGGCCCAACATCAGTTAGAGCAAAGATATTTTCTTTTCAACCAGTGTGTGATGCTGTAACTTTTCAGCACATATGACTGCATTTAAAAGCACTTAACAGATGCTAAAGAGTTATTTTCTCTCAATATATTTCTCTCTTAGTACACGTGGAACTGTTTAGAGCAAGAATTTATTTTCAATAATTAGTCAGTCTTTACAGAGCATGCAAAATCACATATTACTCATTCTTTTTCTCTGAACTAGGTAGATGAGCTGTTTCAACTGGAAAAAAACCAGTAGTAAATAAATTCTGTAGGTCTTTAGGTCTGCTATTACAGAACTGGTGTGGACTTTGAGACAAATAATTGTTTGATGTTCTTCAACCATTTGATGCAACCATCTGTCAGAATAGTATTAATATTCAGCCTGGAGAAGAGAAGGCTCCTGGGAGACCTTATAGCATCTTCCAGTGCCTAAAGGGGGCCTGAAAGCTGAAGAGAGACATTTTACAAGGGCATGGAGGGATGGCACAAGGGGAGTGGCTTCAGAATGGAAGAGGGTTGGTTTAAATTCGATGATAAGAAGAAATCCTTTTGCTGTGAGGGTGGTGAGGCACTGATACAGGTTCCCTAGAGAAGCTGTGGATGCCGCATCCCTGGAAGTGTTCGAGACCAGGCTGGATGAACCCACCTGGTCTAGTGAAAGGTGTCTTTGTCCATGGCAGGGGGGTGAAACCAGACGATCTTTAAGGTCCCTTCCAACCCAAACCATTGCGTAGTTCTGTAAATGTTTTACGCAGTCTAATACTTCAAGGAAACCATCAGTGGGACTGCAGAATTGAGAGCAAAGGCTGAGTGTCATCTACTGGACTTTGGGGCTGTCGAGTCACAAAAGGCTCCTCTTTCTTTGCCTGGGATGGAGATGTCTTTGCAGTGCATTCCCAGAATGGTGCTGCAGCCTGTGGGCAGTGTGTGCCAGGGTGTCTCCAGACTTACAGAAGGGCCACAGCATTATGCTCAGAAAGAACTGAGAGTACAGGAAAAAGGCCTCGGGTTAACGGAGGTAAAACAGGCATGACACTGTTACGTGCATTGAAGGGTTCTGGACAGATGCCTTCTGCTCCGGAGAGGTGACATCTGTCCTGCCTCTCCAGCATCCCTGTCTTGTTCAGCTCTGTGGCAGGAATGCTCCAGCCCTCCCCTTCTAGTGTGAAGAGTTGTAGGTGGAGGGAGGGAGCACAGACAGGAAAAGACAACTGGATCCCAGCATGCAGGGGCAGGCTCCCGCTCTGCTCTTTGCACCAGTTTCATCCTCCCACTGACCTCTGCTGGTCCCTCAGCTCACCCTGATCATAGTCAACCCCTCTGTTCCTTCCTCTCTAGTTTTGCACTTCCTGACAGTGCTCCTTCCTTCTTCCCTTTACCCCTTCCCTTCCCTGTTCAGAGAAACTGGGTACAAGTGTATTCTATTCCAAGCCACAGCCAAACCTTACAGCTGGTGCGCCTGGGACTCAGCTGGGCTTGCACAGTTCCTGGGAAGCCTGGAACTTCCCTTTGCCAGAGATACTTCTAGCCCTAGAAGGTTTACTTGGACCCCAGATAGAAGAGGTTTCCAGCCATGGTGATAACAGGCAACTCACGAGTTAAGGTCTGTTAAGCCCTTGCTCCCATTGACTGAATGCAGAAATCCCCGACTCTCCCTCCCTTCCTTTGCTGGACTCAAGGTTGCTAGTCAGTCGGTGGCAGTGCGGTTAGCAGAAGCCCAGTGAGGCCCAATATATGCATGTGCTTGTCAGGGAAATCAGTTAAGAGGATCACAACCTTGAAAGGTGGTGTTTGTCATGCTCGTCATAGCCATGTCCTGCCTTCTCCTGAAGTCTGGCTGTGTCTGACCTCTGTGCTCTCCTTTGTAGCATACAGTACAGGAATCCCTTTTTTAAATTCCTTGAGTTGCAAGGAACTGCAACTCAGAGAACAGCAGCTTTACTCAGCCTAGTTAGAAGCATATGAGGGATGCTATTAAAGCACTTGGTTCTAATGATCCTGGTGAACAGAAACATACTTTGGATGTGAAGGAAAAATTATCCCTTAGTTCCGTCAGAAAGAAATCTTCCTGCACAGCAGAAATTTGAGATGTCAAGATGTGGTGGACACCACAATATGCAAATAGCATTGTCTTTCTGATGTTTTTGATATCTCCGTGTTTAGCTTTTTAAGGGGATGAAGTTATTTTTTTGCATTTTGAATCCTAGCTGATGAATGCCTCAGGCTTCCCACCCGTAAGTGCTTCCATGGCTCCTGTAGGCCTGTGTGGGGTGGAGTGCAGCATCTCTCACCTGTCAGAAGATTTCTGCTGGGGAAGTGCAGTGATGAGCATTCTATAAATGTGCCAGAGCTGCTAGAATGAGCAAGGGATCTTTTATCTGGAGGAGAAATTCGCTTTAAAGAGTAAAAAAAAGTTAGACTATCATGAAAGTAGAACCATTCACCTTCAACCCAAAACAGACTAGACATTGCTGAATTGATCCCAGGAACAGAGGATCATTTGGGCAGCTGCATTTCTTGACAGGTTCTAGGAGACTCTGGTTTAAGGACAGTACAATTGTTCCTCTATGACGCGGGAGCAAATATAAACAGAGTTTGAGGATGGCACACAGGCTGAAGGCACAGTAAATTGCTAACTGCACAGAGTAGTCCTGGTTCCCTGACTGACTACTTATGAGTGCTTCTTTGCATTTAGTTTCACTTTTTACATTTAATCTTTTTTAATCTTAATAAAATTTTATCATTTTAATTTCATTTTATTGATATTTAAATTTTGAAATGTAATGGCATGTAATAAAAAGGTCTCTAATCTTGCTGAGAATGGCAAAGCAAAGGCTCCAGCAGCTCTAAGCTGATGTCCAGCCAATTCAAACCATAACTGTGAAATGCTTTAAGAGATGATGGTTTAATGTTGGAAGGGGCTATTACAGGAATTGGTTCTTTCCCAGTCACACATCATGACTGGATGAATCTACACTTTAGCCAAGCATACATCATGCTTGAGAAAAACACAAGTGACTAGTCTTCATATGGAGATAGCTGTGAGAAATATAATAGCTGATGATGTACAAGTGGTCTGATTAAAAATGGAATATCTGATTTAAATCTGTTGTGGTCGTAAACTCAATGACTCTCCTGCTTGCTTAGTTGAGGTTAAGGCTGATAGAACAAATTGTAGTGGCATTCAGAAGCCTGACCAGATGTGTTCCCACAGGAAATGAGGTGATTGCAGTAGACTGGAAGGGACTGAAAGATGTGGACCAAATCAATATGGACAGCACGAGTTCACTGCATGGCAGCAGCTTCCATCGGCCTTCCACTGAGGTGAGTGCCTAGCCCAGACCTACTTAGCCAAGGGGATCAGAAAGTTTGCATTTTTATTGAGTTCAGAAATGGGTGTTGTACGTCACTGAAGCATCATCTGTGAGAGGACCAGAATGCCAGTGAGCCCCCGAGGATCAGAGCTGTGTAGTTTGGCTTGCTCTGAATTGAGTTGAGTCACTCCCTTCACAAGAACCATAGTGAGTAAGAATTTGCAAATGAAAGTGCTTTTTAACCACTTGTGATGGGAGTGGAACACAACACAGGGAAAACAGTGACAGTTCTGACAAGCCTGTAGGTCTGCATTCCCTGAATAAGGGTTTCACAGTGGAATGTCCAGCACTGTGTCTGTCCCAGCTTCTGCAGCACAGCCATGAAATCTTCTGAAGATACACATTTGTCTTCATTTTGATTTTTGGAGCTGCATTCACTACTAACTTACAGCTAATGGATTTACCATGCAGTATCTTAAGGGCTGGTTTGTTTGCTGTTCTGAATTACTGCAGCTTCTGCATTCTTAGATATCTGAATTTTCAGCTTTGCAAGGTTCAGGGTATGCAGTGATGATTAGTAAAAAGATAAAATTTATCTTAAATGGATAATATTTGAAGAATCACAAATAATGTTCACAAATAACCTTAACAAATAACATACAGTTTGCAAAACCTTGAAAAATGTTTATAGGTGTGTATATATATATATAGGTTTGGGTTGATGTTTTTTTTTTTGTGTACCTTGCTGTCTTGGAATGTGACTTCAAGACATTTTGAGACACTTAGAGTTTATTGGAGTCTTGGCAGAAATTGTTGGGCCCTATCTTATATGGAGAATTCAGTCAAATCAAAGCAGATCTAAAAGTCAATGAGCATGAACTACACCTCGGTGAACATTTTGATTTATATGAATGGATACCATAGGTGTTAACATGAATCATCTAAATTTTCCTGAGTCTCCATCCCCAAACCCAAGATGTTAAGGTGTGAGTCCTCCCAGCTGAAGGAAACGCACTCTGAATTGGTTCTGTGATGGCTGATGTGAGAAATGGTTCTGGTTTGCAAGGGGCAAGTGAGTCAGAATGGACAAACCAAAACAGTGCAGGAGAAAATAATTTCAGCAGAATTCTGTTTCTTACTGTACGACACTCAAAATACAAAGGTGGTGTAGCTCCTCCTTGTGTTAACCTCAAAGTGGTGCAACCCACACTGAGGAGGGGAGCCTTGTGAGAAGGTGCTTTTCTCTTTCCTGCTCTGTCACCCCGTTCACTATTCCACCTGCAGTCACAGTGACACCGACAGGCACCATAACCACCTGCAGGGAATGAAACCAGCTTGAAAGACACAAGTTTTTTATAACATAGCAGATAAAGCAGTGCCTGTTGATTATGGCAAACTACTGGAGTTGCATGGCTGCTTGCAAGTTGTTTGTTAAAGTAACTAACGGGGTGCCATTCTCTTTGCTTTCTTTAGCAAACACGGACGGATTTCTCCTGGGATGGTATCAATGTGAGTATGCATTGCATCACTTTTCAAATTTCTAGTCATGGGAAGACCAGGATTTGTCTGACATTGGATGCAGTGGAGGCCAGAATGGAAACATGACTAGAAGTCCTTAGTACCACTGAAAGTCTGGGAGATGTCTACGATTCAGAGGATGGTGATAGATTTTTGTTCGCTTCTGAGTCTTTTGCTGTCTGGCAGGTATTTTGATCTGCAGGTGGCTGTTGAATGGCTTTCATCCTTTTTGGGGCAAATGTGTGCCATTTCATATGTTCTATTTTTGAGATTTCTGGGTGCTGCTACCTAAGAAAGGTGTCTGTCCAGCATGTTTTAAAAAATCAGTAGTCCTTGATTAGAGCATCATTTGATCTTCTCCTGGAGTTTGGGAGAAATGTCTTCCTCATTTTCAGCTGCACATAGAAGTAAAAGAATTCTTAATGTCTCCTAGGGTAGATGGTCAATACCAGTTAACCTCAGTTAAAAAGCAGATTAAAAACAAGCAAACACTTTAATTACACATATTTCTTTTGCTCTTAATACCTGTGCCATGAATTTTTTTTTATTATTTTTTTTTTCACTAATGCAAAACCAGCATCCTGAAAAAGGAATAATGCATATTTATTCTAGCGGACTTTTTATTTTAAGGGTACTTAAAAAAACATCTTCACATAAATTACCTTTGCGGTTTTGTACAGTTGGAAAGGCAGGATTAGTAGCTCCATTTTGAGTAGTATAAGTATTTTCAAATTCCAGATTCTTTCAAAACTTTTGAAATACCTGTAGCTTTCTTGTTTACTTTTATTTGAAAGCAGTTGGGACATTGAATATAATTTTTAACTAATTCTCACCCTGCTGATACCTCTTTCATTGTGGCATTTTATGGCTTGGGATCTTTTGTTTAGATCAATTACAGAAACAAATTGTGTGGGAGAATAATGGTGCATGCAGCAACTATTGGGAAGAAATTCGTGATTTTTTATTATTTCCTCACTGCACCTCTGTCTATCTGAAAGCAAAGTACACAAGGTCACGTTTCCTTAAAGAAAATAGAAGACAGTTTCCTTACTTGCAGTTTTCCATTTTCAAACCCATACAGAATCCATGGAGCACTTTCATAATGCAGCTCTTACCCAGTGTAATTCCATAGATCTTCTTTGGTACTGAAGCTGGATCATGAATTTCCTTCCCTTCCCATTTGTTCCTGCCTCCATGTCACAGCTGTCCAAGCTTGCAGTAGTAGGATCCCTCTGCAATTTACTTTCTTTTTTGGATGGGTTCCATGAGCACAGCCCCCAGGCTGTCTTGGAACAAGTGGGTGGATACTGAGCAGCAGCCCCCAGGCAGGAATGACCAGTGGGGGCATAGATGGACTTTTTCCAACAAGCTTCATCACCAAAGGAAATGCATCATGGAACAAGGGCTGTGTTCTCACTTTTAACTGTTCTTCCTCTGTTTTCTGATTTCTTCAGCTTGCGTTACAAATGACGTGTTCTTGGCTCCACAGTTACAGAATGCCTTAGCTGCTGCATTTACACTCAGTTTCCAGAAAAACTCACCTCTCATATTTTGGCAATTGACTGGAATTCTATGCAGTTTGACATCTTTACGATGCCTTCCTTTGCCTCCAGTTATTTCACTGCTCAGTTAGTGCTCCACTCACTTTTTGTGAGGTCTGTGCATGTGACCAAATGCTTGTTTTGTGTCAGGATTTAAAATTTCCAGTGTCATGGTCTCTACTTTTGAGTATCTTTGTGTTTGAAACATTCTGGCCTTGATTTTCAGAGAGGTTGAAATGAAGAGCAGAAGCAATGCTTATTTAGCCCTTGTGAAAATTAAGCCTTGTAGGCAATGCCTGGCATCTCTGAAGAAGCCTGATGAATTCATCTTGAGAGATTATTTTTGTGATGATGTTTGTGACGGCTGCCTGTCCCAATAGTGCCCTGTCCTTGTTTTTCAGGGACTGAGGATAAACATAGAGAAGACAGTAAAGAAAATTAAACAGAGCTGTAGACCACATTTCTTTACAGATTTAGGGTGCTTGAAACCCCATCACTGATAATAGTCATGTTCATTTTATTAAGACCATATGAGAAGAAAAAAAACAATCCAAAGGGACATAAAAAAATTGGTAGTATGATGCATGTATGATACATTACTGTGTCTTGCCTATTGCACTGACAGCTCCCCACTGCAAGTTTCCTGAATTGTGCACCAGCCTCTCTGAATTGTCTTGTATATCTAACAAAGAGCTGGGAATGGTGCAGCATGTCTGTGGAGGACTGGCAGCAGCCGACAGGAGGCTTCTCATGGCCTGCTTCTGCCTCTCCCTCTGGCCTTGCTTCCCTCAGTCCCAATGCTGTGCAATGTCCAGTCCTGATTAAATAGACTCTAATTTTTCCTTTCCTTCTTTTGTTCTTATTGCTTGCTTCTGCTCCTCATCTTCCAGCTACCTACTGTCTTATCACTTCAATTCACTTCCTTTTCTCCTTCCTGTATATCATTTCTTCATATTCTCTCTTTTTTCAGCTCTCCATGGAAGATACGACCTCCATCCTCCCCAAGCTGAAACGCAACTCCAATGCTTATGGGATTGGGGCTTTGGCTAAATCATCCTTCTCTGGTGAGGTCCTCAAAATTTGACTTTATCCTTGGCAGCTTCTCTCCACAGGCCTTTGTGCCTCTTCCCATATCTCTCTGTTGCTCTCACAACCGCTGCTTTCTGACTCTCGCCTTTTCATGGCCTTAGAGGAGTCTCCACCACCATGGTTCTAAATACAGAAATCTCACAGTTGTTGCCCTTTCAAAGAACAGATTTGTCTCACTCCTGTTGGCTTCTCACTGTGCACCCCTGCTCAAACATCTTCAGTTGCTTCCACTCAGTCTTGGGTTTAACCCCATTTTCTGTTTCTTAGTTTGTTCACTTCCAGGCTTCATCCTTCATGCCCAACTCTATCCTAAATGGATTCTAGGCAAGGAAGGAAATATCTTTCATACTTGGGGTTCCCCTTTTTCCCAATTCTGAGAGTTTGTCCAGGGAAAGATGGAGAAACCCCCCTGGAGAGTTCCTGCAGTGAGAGGTGGGAGATACCCAGCTCTAGTCATGCATCCATGACTGTCAGGAAAGGAGGGGAGAAGCTCCACTTCTAAGAGAGGTAAAAAGCATGGCAGAAAACGCTGGAGCTGTGTAATAGCCCTCCCTTGTTTTCCAATGTCTGGCCCCTTAGGGATATCTCGCAGCATGAAGGACCACGTCACGAAGCCGACAGCGATGGGCCAGGGCCGCGTGGCTCACATGATTGAATGGCAGGGCTGGGGCAAAGCCCACAGCCAGCAGCAGCAGCACACGCACGAGACTGCGCGCAAGGATGCCGACGCCTACTCTGACCTCAGCGACGGCGAGAAGGAGGCCCGGTTCCTTGCAGGTAGCGATGCCTTTTTGGTGGCACTTGGGTTGGAGTGGTTGAGATGCCCCAGAGCGGAATCCCTGAGAGACCAAAATGCAGACGCTTGAAAAAAAACCTCAGAAGAGGCTGTGGATGGTTCAGGTGGCTGAAGTAGAGGGAGACTTTGGTGGCTGGAGTATTGCCAGTGGAATGCGAAGTGGAGAGGGTGAGGGCCAATTGTGGGTGATGGGTGTTGCTGAGATAGGGCCAGGGTGGGACAGTGTGACCAAAAGATAGGGTAAAGGATGATGGCAAGAAGTGGAGACTTCAACACATCTCTGCTTCCCTTCCCTGTCTCCTTTGGCACAGGAGTGATGGAGCAATTCGCTATTTCTGAAGCAACGCTCATGGCCTGGTCCTCCATGGATGGCGAGGATGTGAGCGTAAACTCAAATCAGGACAACCCAGCAGGCAACTACTCCGAGAACTATCAGGAGCTGATGGAGAGCCAAGGTGAGCTCCAGTGCTTCTTGCTAGTCTTAAGACACCTCTTTCCTGCTCTTGTTGCCATGTGGCTCTCTTTTGCTCTATCCTGTTTTATTCTGTAGCCCCAGTCAGATCTACTAGAGTCATCCCTGGTTATGGAGCTGTCCAAGGAATCTAATCTTAACAGGAAGGCTCCAAAGCCCAGTTCCTTTTGCCTTTTTAGGGCACAACTGTGGAAAGCTACCAGCTCTTATGGTCAGTTGTGGGTATAATCAAGGTCATCTGCCTACTGCCCAGAGCTGTGTTTTCTCTTTGCCCTCCTTCCCTCTGAAGGGTTCACCTACCCTGTGTAGCGCAGTGTCATGCCGGCACACAGGCTACCTGGATGAGCCAGCTTGGCCTAGGGAGTGTGTGTAACTGTGTGTTGTTTGCCTCCTTTCCTTGCAGAGCACATGGCCCAGACGCAGTATGATAGCTGGCCTCATTCCTACGTCTCGCAAGGCATGTATTGCTTGGGTTCATCCGATGCCTGGGAGGCCAGTGACCAGTCCCTCATCGCCTCCCCAGCAACTGGCTCCTACTTAGGCCAGAATTTTGATGAGTCCCAGACAAACCTTCAGGAAAGCATTTTGCTTCAGAGCAGCTTTCTCCAGCAGCAACAGCTGCAGCAACAGCGGCAGGAGCAGAACTTCATCCAGAGCACGGGGCTGGTCCACGTGTGGCCCCTGCAGACTGCTCAGAGTGGGGGTGGAGCCGAGTCCAGCACGTACATGGAGGACCACATTGAGGATGAAGGGAACCCACGGCTGGAGAAGGCTCCTCTCCTGAACAAGAAGCCGTCTCCGGAGGAGGATGATGCAGTGTGCCGGGACCTGGAATCTTTGTCTCCTCGAGAGGAGATGGAACATGCTGCACTGAGCCGCAAAGTCTCAGATGTCACCTCCTCTGGGGTGCAGTCCTTTGATGAGGAAGAGGGAGAAACAAACAACTGATGCTTTCTGTGAAGTTCTCATCATTGTTGAACAAAGAGAGGGTGGCAAGGAATGCAATTACAGGGATTCTTCTCTCCAGCTCCCCATATTTCCAAGCAGACACACCTTCCATTCCTGACATTTAATTATTTTTTTAAACAAGAGGAAAATCTTAAAGTGATTGACACATAAAAACCTTTTCTTCCCCTCCCCTATGAACACGTATTTTGGATTTTCATTGCTCTGGGCAACATGTGATGTGCTTGGAGAGATCTGGATTGGTAAATAATTTCTAAATCTTTTTAATACAAAGTCTTGGCTGTGGATACAAACTCTTCTGGTACTGGGGATGTGACTGATGGGACAGGCTTGGTATAGGGAGCAGCTTTGTGGCTAGAATTCTTCTTGGCAGAATGGATATTGCTCTGTGGGCATGGCCCCCTTTGATAGAATATATGAATATAAACTGGTTTGAAATGAAGATGTGGCTTTGCAAATCTAGATTGCACTAGTGTTGGGATTGTGGCTGATGCAGAGGATCAGGCCATGTTTGATACAGACCGTACTGAGATGAAAGATATGCTGTGTAACCAGATCCTCAGTAGCACCTTGATACAAAATTGCAGGTTTGATGGATTCAAACTGTGCTCCGTGGGCCCAGGCTGTGCTGCCGGTGTGGCTCTGTGGGCAAGGCTCTGCTGTGGCATGGAAGAATGGATGCAGATACGAATCTAACCCTGCTCTCAGATATTCATACTTTGGTCGCTTTCATTTATTTGTTTCTCTCTTTGACATTTCTACCTTCCCAGGAGCTGGCAAGAGTGGTGTGTCCTTTTGGCAGTGGGCACTGGAAGCCAGTGGGAAGGACATTTTCAGCTACCGAGACAGTCCTAAAAAGCTGACTCTTGCAGGGGGCTTGAGAACATGTCCATCTTGGTGCTGCTGCTCTATCCTTCTGTCTTTTCCTTGCCAGCAGTATGGGGAGACCCAGAGAATAGGCAGCAGATCCAGGAACAGAGTGTACAGCTGTGAGATCACAGATACCTGGTTTACATTAGAGTTTTCTGTTTTTGCGCTTTTTTTTAGCCTTTTTATATGCTGGGTAAGAGTTCATAACAAAGCAGTTAGTAATGGGAAAGGCCTGTACTCCAGTCATGACTTAACAGAAACACTGCACCTTTCCCATTTCTGCCACTCCTGCAGTGCCAAATATAGCTGGAGGAAAAGGGGTGAGAGGAAATTTTCTCCTCCTATTTGTCTTCTTCTTCCTGCTTATGTTTTCTTCTTTTGTTTTCCTACCCCCAAGCAGTGTAAATAATGCTCAGTACTTGGTCTGTTTGTTTTTCCCTCCCATCTGTTTTTTAGGTGTGGAGAAAGCTGATTTCAGGAGTTTTCCCTATTTGTACGGGTTATATATTTTTTTGTTAAAAAACATGGTTCTCTGATTGGGGGGAATTTGGTCTCTTGCAATTCCTCGACTTTTTTTTACAGACCTCCTTTTGGGAGGGAGAGGTTTTGAAAGGAAATTGTTTCCTTTCGGCTCTCACCAGAAAATAAACAGGGACAAAGGCAAAAATTGTATAAGGTTATTGATTTTGCTGGAGGACTGAACAGAACCAGCAGAGATTACCCAAATGCTGAGTTTGACTTGCAAGAGCTCTGGCAAGGAAGCATCAGCAAAGCATGGATGTAGATCAGATGCTGGATCTGATGAGCTAGAGAAAGGAATTTGCCTGGACACTGCCATACTGTTCCAGGAGCAACTCTTTCTCACTTACTCTGAGTCATATTTGCTCTGTTTAATTCATGATACATTTGTCTTTTCTTTGCCTCCTCTTCAGACTTGGTGTGTTTTTTGGATGACAGGACAGTGATACATGCTCCTTTCCTGCTTCAGGTTTAGTTCCTGCGTATTTTCAGGGAAGAATGTCTAAGCAGAATAAAATGTGGCTGAAGGAGTATCATCAAGTCTCTGAGTTTAGACAGCTCTTGGCAGGCAAAGAAAATGGTGTCCAGAAATTTTGAAAAGTAGGAATGGGACTCTCAGGTAGAACTCTACCCTACTCAGCTTTTTCCCACTGACACAGGCAGCTGCATAAAGAGTGACTCCTTTTTGAACACCCAGGTCTTTCCAGCCAAATCTACTTCAAGCAGATCTGTCTTCCTTCTCCATTGCACCTCGAAATGAAAGACCTTTGGGATGTTTAAGTAAGACTGGTAATTTGGTGTAGGTAAGAGAGAAAAAATTTTGTGACGCATCTTTTTTTTACCCATTTGCTTGGTCTTGCTTACATCTCCCCAAGGAGGTAACTCTTCTTCTGAATGATGACCTTTCAATATCTCTTCAAAGATGTTTACACATTCAGGTACTAAGCTCCCCTGGGCAGCAGGGCTTGATAAAGATGATCTCCTGGAGTTCTTGCAGGGCCAGTGGTAGCTCATTGTCCTGAACTGGCTTGGGTCTAGCCATGGAGCAAGGCTTGGGAAATCATGCTAGCCAGAAAAGGGAGATGGGGCAAGTGCCAAGAGCACTTCAGCAGATGAGTAAATGATTAAGTCTAAACCTATTTTTATTTCTTTTTTAAAAGGTCTTCAGGGAAACAGAAATGGTTGGGTGTGTACCTTTGTGGGAGATTCGGGTAGCTTCTTGTTTCTTTCTCCAAACCATTTTGTTCCCATGTGCCTCTCCAGGACCAATTTGGATGTTTACAGTAACTTTCAGAGTAGCTTCTAATGATCCCTCTGTGTTGTTTACAGGACTGGGACAAGTGGATCAGCTTGTCCAGGGCTTCTTTTTCTTTAATATGGACATGTATGTGATACATTTACTAAGATGTCTGATTGATATCTGAAAGATATTCCTTATCTCCATGGAAGGCAGTGACAGGGAATTACCTACATAGGGTAAAGTGTGAAAAAAATCGACCTTACAGAAAGTTCTGTGGAGTCCAATAGGAAGAGAAAACATATTTGTAGATTTTTCTAGCCTCTGTGGAATTGGGATAGAGAATTATACCCTGCTGTATAGTTCCATAACCTGCTGTTTAGAAACCTGTAGATAGCCTCATTCTCTGTGAATACCGACTGGTTTGAACACCACTCTCTGTAAAAACTTTACAGCTTACTAAATTCTGTAACTTTTTTTTCCCCATAAATGTCTTAACTTTCTGTGAATAATAAAATTTCAGCCTTTTCCTGAAAGAAAGAAAAAGGCTGTTTTCCGTGACCCCTCCACAACCTAAAAGAGCTATTTGCTAGGAGTTTGACCGGAGAGAGCAGATCTTCCTGCCCACACTTGCCACCTGAGTGAGCATCCTGAGCTGAACTGGAAAGGCAGTTTGAATCTCTTTGAAAGTGGAAAATTGTTTGTATAATCTGGCCTTTCCTTATGTAACAGGCCTACTGCTTGTGTGTGCCCAATATCAGAGAGAGAGACCTGGAACCTGCTGTACGTTTCCCAGAAAAGCTGTTATTATATAGATACACCTATTCAAGCATATGGGAGGCACAGGTGCTCTGTGAGCGAAATTTGGCCTGCAGTCCCTTTATCCTGGTGAGGAGAGATGAGTTGGAGAGAGTCCAGCCAAATAGTCAGAGCCCAAATTGTGTTTGTGAGGCTGTAAATAAGAAAGAAAGGTAAGCTCAGTATTCCTGATCTGCAGTTACTAAGAAACTGAGCTCTGCTGTCTGTTTCCACAAACCCTTTATAAAGCAAAGCTTTGCTACAGAAAATTTTTGGTATTCTTGAACTAGTGGAGGTAGAAGATTCCCATCTTTCCCTCAAGCCTTTGTCTTCAGTAGGAACTTGTTGAAATTATTGTGCTAAACATGAAAGACGGCCACACAAGTGACATACAAGTGACACACAAGTGACCCTAATTTAAAATCTTCCACTACAAGAAAATTCTCTCTTGTTCCTTTTCCCGTGATTGTTCATACCTGATTAGTTATACTATTTCATAAGTTTTTCTTTCATATAAATTTGAAGCTTTCTTTACAAGCCTTCTGGGTTCTCTTCAATTCCATTACCTCAGGCTCTGGGAAAGGGAAGTTAATCTGCTTCTTTCAGTTTCTGTGCCTCTAAATCATCATCTTCTTCTGGAAAGCTGCTGACAAGTCAGCCCCTTGCTTTCCCTCTTAAAAGCCTGTAACGTCACCTTTCAGGACAGGCTTGCAGCAGAGATCAGAGTTTAACCATACGCCTAAGCTGATCCAGTGGTGAGCTGCTTTGAAGGAGAAACTCTGCTCTGACTGTGCTCACTTCCCACAACCCTTGGGTAGGTGCTGATGCACAGCAGACCCACAACAAGCTGGGGGCTTTTACCCTGCTATAAAAGTGAAGAGGGAAGAGCTGTGAGCAGAGGGAGTGCTGTTCTCAGCAGCTGGCATTCCTTTGCATCAGGTTAGAGAAAATGGGAAAGTGCACTTTGAAATGACATCTTCATGATGAATCTAAGCTGCCCAAAGGAGCTGTCTTGCCTTGTCTCTTCCACCACCACCAGCTCTGTACTTCTACTGCCTAAAAAGCACCAGCACTGACACTCATTTGGCTGCTCAGGAACTGGCCCCATTGAAAAGTAGCTCAGTCCCCTACCTAAATAAAGGTTTCAGTGGGATGAGCTCTTCATATTGCTTCTCTTTGTGAGGCAGGCATCCCTGAGGGCTAGTGAAATGTGTAGATGGTCATGTGGAAGACGGGTTGCAGATGCAGCTTAAATTGGCTTAAGCTGATTGTTATATGCCTGTCTGAAAAGAATAAGCCTCACTGGAGTACCAGGAAGGACATAATCCCTATTTTCTTCCTTAGTGTTTTCCTTGGAATTTCTAGTATGTTCTTCTCCAATTTAGTCTTTGTTATTTATGCCCTGCTATTTCCCTCACTGTTCCCTTCCACAGGCTCCTTTGAGGTAAACCTTGGAAATTGGGCAGGAGGACATGAGTAACTTGATATATGCATGAAACTAATAAAATTAACATGCACAAGTTGTGTATGCACTCAGTGATTACACTCCATGGCAGCTAAAGATACTGATAAGTCTTACCCTGTAGTTGCAAGAGGAGACACATGTTCAAGAGTGAAGCCCAGCTGTTGGAAGTGACGTTTATCCCTGTCTTCAGGCCAGTTCTAATCTAGTGTGAGATCCAGAAGAGCACGTCACACCTAGGCAGAGTTTGTGTGTGCTGTGCTGTGTACAGCAACAATGAAAAAATTTTCATTGTAGCCTCAGAGAAGAGAACTGGAGAACGAAACTGGTCTCTTTGACAGAGGTATGAGGTATGGTGATGAGGCAAGGTAGTGTGCAACAGCACAGGCTTGTGGACGACTGTGTGTGCCAGAGAGGGAAAGACATGGAGAGAAAGGCTTGGGAAAAGGTCAAGAAAAGCTTGATGTCTTTTATTTACACAACACAGGTAAGAAGCTTCATGGCAGACTCCCGGCAGAGTGGACTGAGGTGTAGAATTGCTGTACAAGCTGTAGGTCCAGGATTGTAGCTTTAGGTAATCCTTAGTCCAAGCCACCCTTTTTTTTCTGAAAGACAGTGATAGGAAAGAGACCTCCCTGAATTTGGGTACCTGATAGCTTCTTTTCATTGTCTTCAGTGAACAGTTCACGGTATCCTTAGTTCTTCAGGGAAATCTTATGAGAAATACACCAAATAAGAACTCAGTCCTTGTCCAAATGAAGTTAATATGAGTTCTGATCTCACTGGAAACCCAAAATACCTAAATTCAGCTTAGTTTGCCTTAACTGTTGTATTGGTAATTGCCTAGAAGGAGAAGCAAACTCAGATAATCTGCCTCTAAATGCTATAGAAAGCAGAGCAACATTGGCATAGTCGGAAGATCTTCCTTCTGATTTCTCCCAGGTGGATTTTCCAGTGTTCATTGTTCAGACAACTCTGGCATATCTTTTTAACTAACTGACGTTTTCTAAAAGAAAAAAAGAAAAGAAAGGAAAGAAAAAAAAAATCCATTCCAATACAGAGATTATCAGCAGCTTACAACTAGAAAAATGTAAATAAGTAATACTTTCATGTTTGATTTTCCTCCCCTGTAGCAATCTGACAGGGAAAGATTTCTATGCCATGGCTCAGGGAAAGGAAAAATAAACAGGGAAAATGTGAGTAAAATAGTGCCTATTAGAACTCAATGTATGTGTAGGACAGCCTACAGTCATTAAAGCACAGTCTCAAATATTGCAAGCTGTAAAGTCGATGTCAGGTGCCTCTTTTGTACCATAGGCTTTTCCCAAGCTAAGTAGTTGGGAACCTGTGCAGAAGCAGAAGAGCTGGATTTCTGTGCCGGATCAGTGTCTCTCTTTGTCTCAGAATATGTCATGGAGCCTGGGGGCACTGTGCTTTCTCAGCAGCACAACCAGCTCCATGAATTGACTGGGGTGAGGCATGAGGGTTATGATGGTAACAAATGGACATGGAAGGTCTGCACTTGGAACATCAGGGTCTAGTGACATCCTTGCACTGACATTTTTCCCCAGCATAGGCAGATCAAAGTGTTATTTTTTCCTTGGAAATGAAGAGAAGCTCCATGATTGTCAGTGTTGGTCTGCACAAAAGAAAAGAAATATGTGATGTATTTTTCCTGTGCAGATACACATTGTTGGAAGAGGAAAAATGTAGTCAGGCTGTGATTCTGAGAGAGCATGTTTACTAAAACTGTAAAGACTTGTTCAAGAATGTTCTCAGTGCAGATACCACAGAACTGCAGAACAGTTGGAAGGCACCGTAAAGACGGTCAGGTCCAACCCCTCTGCCATGGGCAGGACTTACCTACTGATGGGTCTTCTAGCTGCTGTCTTCTAGCAAGAGAGGGGTTGCAGAGTTCTATGGAAAGAATGCTGCTACTAGGATCTTCCTCATCTCCTTCAGCTGGGGACATTTTAAATACCCTCTGAAACCTAGTCTTGCTTTTGCTTTCCCGTAAGGGATCAAATGTCCATGCTTGCAAGACAAAAACATCTTAAAGCCTTTTCTCCATTATGGAAACAAGATTGTGCATCAAGATTTGCTTCTAATAAGATAAAGGCATGTAGTCCAGATTCATTGGCCTTCTGGATTCATTTTCATTGGGCATGGAAATCTAGTCATGATTGGATTGGAGGCCAAAAGGTTAAGAACCCTCTTCCAGAGCTCTGCCATGTTCCCATGAGGCAAGTGCAGGTGGACTTCCCTTCTTTTCAGATACTGCATGCTTGAGCAATACAGCAAGCCAAAAGCTCTTTTGCAGGTATATATTCTTGTTTGGCTTTAATTTTTCTTCTCTGATTTGTGGATGTTGTGCATGATTGGAGGTCTCTGGGAATCCCTACACTATGAAATTGGGACTCAAAAGTAATTTTACAGGGAACAGGATTTCTGTTGTTTCAGCTCTTTTCAGGTGTGGGTGGGTAGAGGCAGGGGATTTGGGAGGTACGAGGGTGGTGGATGGGAGTCTCAGGTGTGGCATGCGGAATGGATTCCTGAAGCATGTGTAAAAATAACTAAAGGCTTGGGTCTTCAAATGTTGTATTCTCAGTATCTGAAACTACTTTAGCATAAGCATATGGGATAACGGAGGGTGCTGCAAAGCGATTTTCAGGGGCTTCCCCCAAGCCTGTGCGTGTTTTCTGTAGCGCGGAGGCTGCATGGTGATCACATGTATTCTTTCAAGCTAGTGTTTACAGAGGTACACTGATGTTTGGGGAGAAAGTACCGAATGGAAGTAAAACAAAAAGGGAAAGGGACCCACTATTGAAAGCTTTCATCCTTACATTGTCCCACGCTAGCCCTTAAAAACTAAAATGAATCTGATTTGCCTTTGGTCTTCCAGCTCCAAAACATGTTTGCCTGAAAATTTTTGTTGGATATACTTCGCATGTTTTGATAATGTGACTTATGAGATAACACTTCTACGAAGATATATATAAATACATACATGTGCAACCACCTACATACATACACATTACATATAGACTTAGAGAACTATATGGCACTGCACACCTCCATGCCTGTATGTGGCAGCAACCACAGTAAAGGAGGGGAGGTAGCTCAAAATAGCATGTACAGTCCTTTATGGAGTTGTTATTAAACAGAATGTGGTCTTGCCATCCTGGCTGGTGGAAGTGTTTTATTTCGTGGGACTGGTTCCAGGGGAGTTGCGTCTGAGGAACGAGGATCCTAGGAAGAGGGGGTGGGTTTCAAGGAGATAATCTGATGGAGCACATTTAAAAGGATCCGTGGTGACTTGGAGAAGCACCCTAGAGTAGAAAATACCTGATTTCTCATTAAGAAGATAAGAATATCACATGTTTGTGATACATACAGGGCTAAAATCTGGTGTGTGTAACAGCCCATTAGGACAGGACACAGAAAGGCATCTGATGCTTAGATTGTAAAAGGCACTGACATTGGGTAGCATGACTCTGGGTTCACATTTCAGTTTTAAATGCTTCTCCACCTGCTGTCCTCACAGTTCGGTCGACCCAGAGGGAACGAAACATCTCTGCACTTCAGCATCTTTGTGTCATCTGCTTCTGGTGTAGGACATTAAGCCAGATCCAGTAGGTATTTGTTTGTCATATGAGACTTTTAAATTCTAGCCATAGAAGATATCTGTTTGTCAAGATACTTGTGCTTTTCCTCTGGTTTTTCCAGGAGCTAAGCAGTGTCTCTTGCCCTGCTTTATGCGTAGCATATTTTACAATCAGGGCTGTTTGATCTTTGCTTTCTGTGTTCTATTTGAAGTTAATTTGCTTCTTTCCAGATTGTCTGCCTTTGCTACTGAATAGATTGCCACCCACCACTCGGTATGTATGTCTGCATAACTACGTTCGTATAATTAATTTAATTAATTGTGACTTGTGTAAGACACATTTACTTAACTCATTTTTAGGTTTTTGGTTGGTTGTTTATTTTATTTTTGTCAATCTTTTTAAGTGCCCCCATATTCTCTCCTGGTTTTGTGTGTTGTGGTTTTTTTGATTGGTTAGGTTTTAGTTGGTTTTTTTTGTTTGGTTGGTTTTTTGTTTTTTTTTTCCCAAGTTGTCTCTAAGCTGTCACTACTTTCTTTTTGGAATGTAGTGTGTCAAATGAAATCAGTTATTCCACATGTGCTTAAGACCTGAGTCCCTGGGTGAGTCCCTGCGTAAAGAACATATTTCTGGGCCTGGAAGTCATACCTCTGCATAGGAAAAAATTTTTTTTTCTTAATTTCACATTATGCTGCAAAGATGGTGTCCAGCTGCTGAGTGCTTCACCTAGAAGAACTCCTTTGTCATCATACTAGGCTAGACTTATCCCTCAGTTAAATTCATCTCCTCAGGATTTAGCTGCTTAGCCCCAGCAGGAACCTCATTCTGTGGTATCTGCCTGAGGCTCTGATCTCCACTTTCTGCTTGTTTCTCTGTCTAGACTAGATGGCAGACCTGCCATATGTGTCTCTCATGTTACTGTTTTACAATTTTTCATGTGTTACTTGTAAGTGATTAATGAAAACAGTAAATAAAAAGGGGCATAAGAGCATTCTTGCTGCACACCTCACTGGATCTGCACTTTGCCAGCTGAAAGGGTATTTTCTACATGGTTTCTCACACAGCTCCTATCTTCTGTGCCAGAGAAATTGCAAATTTGAGTTAAGCATAAGATTCTGTGACATGTTTGGTCATAATCCAACCATCTCAGCTCCCATTTCTTTTCACAGCCCATTTGCTTAAGTGCACTATAGAAGTTGGAGGAGGAGAGAAAAGCAGAATTTTTTTTTTCCCCCAGTGTATTTCTCATAAACCTTCCATTACTGTCTTTTGCATTTGTTTCTGTGTGGAAAAAACTGAAAAGCTTCTAACTTGTGTTTATGTGACTTTAATTCTGAATATAACTCAGTATGCCTTCTAGCTTCACTTTCTGTTCTTCAAACTGAGTAACTATTCAGTAAATAGTCAGATGCTAGCAGTGCTTAGATTGTTGTTCATATAAAGTAGGCAATTCACATTTTCATTTCTCTACATTCTGTTTCCTTTATAAATTTGCTACTGGACTTCTCCTCAGCTGGACGTTGTCCTCCATGTCAGGTGTAGTTCTTCAAGTTGGCTAAATATGTTTCAGTAACTGATTTTACTATGGAGCACAAGCTGTTGGCACTAGCAGCACACTGAAAAGGCTGGGATGGGAGCAAATGCTCATTTGAAAGGCCAGTGCTTGAACTTGTAATAGGTTTAGCTGAGACTGCATCACATCTTAAGACCCTAACTCCTAACCCTTAACCCCTAACTCTAATGCTCAGGCATGGCTTTTATGTGTGAATTTTCATTATTGGTCTCCAGTGTTGGTTAAATTTTTATGAGAGCTGTGCCCAGATATCTGCTTATGTGGCCATGAACAACTTAGTGCTTGCTGTGACACTATTTTTTAATTATACCCTTCCTAGGTTTGGACTAATTTGACAAAGAGGGATCTTTACTTGCTCAGCTGGTTATTGCTGATCTTGTACTCTTTCGCCTCAAAACACACACTTCTGTACAGTGTTTGCATATCTGGGAAGAAGGGGGATGTTGTTTTTATGGACTCTGTTGTCTCACTATTTCTGCCTGTACTAATTGTTTTTGTCCATAGGCTTAGAAAACTAGATTTTTTTTAGTCTCAAATAATTTGGCAACCAAAAACGTTGCTTTGTTGAGGCGAATTTTTCTGTTGTTCAGTAGTCCATCTCCATGTGTTTTCTCCTTTATTTGGCTCATGATCAAGTCTCTTAGCCTTGTCATAACTACCTGAAGATCTCCTTGTTGTCTTACCAACCTTAAGTCTTCCCTATTTTTTCAATTCTTTATATTGATGCATATAAAAACAAGACTTCTGCTTTCACCTTTAAGTGCCATGTGAAAGGAAGAGTTCAATTTTTTTCTAGGTTTGAATTTCTGTCTGAATGGGAAGGTCTCATTGCTGATACAAATTCTGGGGATATCTCAGATTGGGGTAAAAATTATTTTTCTTTGTAGGTAATCAAGTCTGTGCCACTTGGATAGGATGGGAGATGCAAATTTTAGAGTGACAGATCAGTGTGGCTTTGTTTGCTGGACAAAGGTTTCAAGTTTAAGCTTTGAGGGGGTGTAGTGGGATAGCCTGAGAGGGCACAAGCTTAAAGTTCCCTTGACAAAGGTAGGTTCAGTGTAATTTTGTTGTACATTTTGCACCTGGTAATGTACTTGGCATCAGCTCAGTGAAGATTTTATTGATAAGAGCGAAGTGGAAACAACTCCAGCCTTTGCAAACCATCTTTGTAGTGTTTTTTGTCCCATCCTGGCTCCCTATGCATTTTCATGTATGAATACAGGTGAGAAAATGGTGCAGATGGATGCTGCTGCTGTTCCATGGGTGGAGGCAATATTTGGAATGGATCTTGGGTAGTGTCTACAAAGAGCAGCAGTTACAGCCACCTTTCAGCTCCCCCCCAGAGAGCAATCCAGCTCCTCACAGTAACCCTGGGACAGCTAAAGGCAGTAGGGATAGAGAGATGCCTGTGTGTGTGCATGTGTGAGCACACGTGTGTGCTCTTGTAATCTCAAGTGACGAGCCTCAAGAAGCTTTCCAGTTAGCTTGTGTTTTCACTCCAAGCTCCCCAAGCCTCTCCATGTGCATCGTTTTTGTTCCAGCTTCATCTCCCCCAGCTCACAATCTGTCTGTCGTGACTCACACGCTCTCTGGCTTTGATTTAGACTCCCATCTGCTTTCTCAGCCAGTCACATCCCAGTTCTTCTGAAACACACTGTAGGAGAAGTGTGGGACTGGAGCAGAACGCAGATCTGTATTCAGGAGAGAGGAGGGGGAGGTGTACTGACTCCAGCCTCAAAGTTTCTCCTTGTCTCATCTGTCTCAGTGGCAGTGTGTGGTTAAGCTGCAGAATGTAAGTCTGCACAGTAAGGCTGGGGATAACCTGGAGAAACTCATCCTTCTCGAGTGTGCGTGGACTCTCAGATCAGATTTGGTCTCAGTGTTGTCACTCCCTGCATATTTATACTTTTGTAAAAGGAATGTCCTTTCTCCTCTGCTTATATAAGGGATTCTTACAGTTCCCTGAGAAAAAAAAAAAGCAGTTGTTTTGCCTCTTCCCTGCAGGCAGCGGAAGGTGATACAAAGGTGGCAGAGAGGCTGTGCTGATGCCTGGCAGACACAAACGTGCCCCTCTGGTGGAGGCAAGCAGCTGTTGTGTGCAAGAGGCTTGCCCTCAGATCACCACTGTCTCCTCACAAGGACAGGGTGGCTCCCAGAGGACAGACGACCATTAAAGCAGGGAAAGGCTGTCCCCAGTTAGCTTATAAAGGGGGATTGTATGCCAAAGACAGTACAGAGCTGGTGGGAATACCAGACAGCAAAAATAAATTTCTCCCTCTTCAGGAGTCTAGCAGGGAAGATTTCCTTCTACTATAAGCTTGTCACAGACTCTGCCACCCATAAGCATCATCAGAGAGGAATTGGTGCAAGGTCAATCCTTGGAATTAAAGCCAGGAGGGAATTTTCCTTTGGCGGCTGGGTTAGAGGTAATGATATTTTTGACTTGCTCCTGAGACAGCTTATGGAAAATTACCTGTTGAGGTGAAACTGGTCACTCTAAGTTGCTTTACTAATATCAGGAAAGGGAATGAGAATACCTGCAAGAACATATTTCCAGAGCCTGGATTTCTTCTCTGTTGCTGATAAGTGAAAATGCATCTAAAAGGCTGCTTGGGTCTGCATCTTGAGTCCCATGAGACACCAAAAATATGGTAGAAAGAGATGTGGACAGAAGAAGCTGCGGAATACACAGAATTTTGTTTTGCCTGTTTACTGAGAAAACCTCACAAGAGCAAAGTGAGTTAAACAAAGCAGCATCTTATCTTTGGATGCCAAGGTTTTGCATGCATGACACGAACTGACAAGACGTCTTTTTGCAAGATGCAGATCTGCTCCAGATTTAGAACTGGAATGGAGAGGGATGCTGCAGACAAGGGTTGAGGTCTCTGCTGTTAGTCACAACAGAGACAAGCTGGCAAAAGTGAGAGCTGGAATTCTCAGATCTGAGGTATGCAGAAATATGTGGAAAGTAGGCAGGGTAGAATTACCAGGAAAGAGAGCAGGAGTTTTCAGAAAGAAACCTGTTTTCAAAGTGTAAAAAATGTGTCTTCCCTCTGCTGTATTTCTTGGCAGCCTGCTAACACTCCATAATTATTTTTTTTCATGATTTCTTATATTTTAAGACTATAACTGTGGAAAATTGTGAACAGTGATTCAGAGAGACAAACACAGTTATTTGAAATATAGGTACATATATGCCTCCTCCCCCAGCACTGAGGATGCCCTCACTTAAGATTTTCCCATTCTGCTTAAAAATTCTAGAGATGATGGGAAAACAAAGAAGCTTTTATCCCTTCCAGTGTTTTCTAAAGCCTTGGCTGAATTCAAGACATGAGACATATACCAAATATTTTCCTCCCAGCTGTTTTTAGGGCATGGCTCAACTATAGGACAGAGGAGAAGTGCCTAACTGCATCCCCATCCAGGAAAATCCCAGAGTAAAAATTGAGAAAGAATAAAAATGTTCTACATGGGAATGTTTGGGGAGGGTGCAAGATTAGAGCCAGTGAAAAGGAGCTGCAGCAACATGGACAGGGTGGCAGTCAGAAGCAGCAGTATACTTCTAGGCTGGAGGTCTGGCTGTGCTACACTGCTGCGTGCAGGCCTGGTGTGACTGGAAGGATGGCACCAGTGGCGAGTGAGAACTGATCTCCTCCACTTTCCACGCGGCAGATTGAGCCAGAGCATCCTGACTGTGTCCAGCAGTATCCATGCCCTGTTAGAGTCTGCTCTGCCATGGCAGAAGCCTGAGCATTGTCGGCCTGCACTCCGGGCGCCTTCCAGTCCACATCTGACACCTGCACACCGAATAGTCCAACAGCCTAACAGTCTGCACAGAGAGAGGGCAGCAGAAGAAAGTGTCGGTCTGATGTCCCTTCTCCCAGCTGAATCATTCCTCTGTGGAGATTACAAAGAACATCCAAAAGCTTCTCTTTGAGGAGCAAACACAAGAAGACTGGCTCACTGAAGAGTGTGATGGACTACTACCCTCACACCAGCTATAAGGGAACATCCTCATCCTCCTCTTCATCTTCATCCAGGTCAGTGGTGCGTAGGTTTATGTCCTTGAGGATGTCTGAGATGTTTTCAGCAACTGGCCCTGTCAGCTCCATCTCTTCCAACTCGGTATCCGTGGCATAAGTGGAGCTGGGGACTTCCCCCTCTTCCTGGGAGTGTGAGGGCTGGGGGGAGTGCGAGCAGGGAGGCAGAGGGCTCTCAGTGCCCAGGTTTGCTGCTTGCTGTGCTGCCACCGCGCCGTTGTCTTCCCGGCTCCACGCCTGAGGGCCCTGTCCAACCTTCTCGTTGGTGGTGGAAGTTCGGCTGATGTCACGGAAACTGGCAAGGGGTGGTCGGAGACGAACCCCAGAGCGGGTGGAACCCTCTATTGCCTTCTGGAGCTGGAAAGAGAGAAAAATTTCAGAAAAAAACATGAAAGGGAGGCTGGCCCAGTCTTACCCAGCAGAAGTTAATCTACTCCCCAGGGTAAAGGGTTCACAGAGTCACAGCTGTACCTCTGTGGCTTGTGGAGATAATCTTTTACACTGGTGGTGATATGAAAAATTCCATGGTAAATAACAAATTCCAGACCACTTTCAGAAATAGTAATAGCCACTCAGTTAAGAGCGGCTATTAAGCCTCAGTTAAGAGCACTCACTCATGAAAAAGATGAACCTTCTAACATCCCTGTAAACAAGACCTGCTGCCTCCTCTGAAATGCAGTCATCCATTCCTCTACACAGCTTCCAAAGGGCTGACTCAGAATTCAACACTGGATTGAAAATGTGGCACTTGTAGCTATATATAATTTCCAGCTGGAACTTGCAGCACCTGTGAGTTACTGCAGTGATCCACAGGACGCTTGCAGTTACTTAAGAGCATGGCAAAGGATCTGTACTCACCTCTTCCAAAGCCAGCACTCCCCTCAGCTTCCCCATGCTGGTTACGTAGGCATGGCTGAGGCCCAGTAGTGAGAACAATGTGTGTGTCTAGGAGCAAAACCACACAAGACCATCTCAGGGACTTTGGAAACTGGCAACAGGGTACTTGGTGCTAGAGCTGGGACTTGGGATTTAGAAATGGGAATCAGAGAATAGGAATAGAATAGAATAGGCACACAAATGTGCAGTTATCCCAGTGAGAAACTGTCTTCCCTTCTTCCCCTTCTGTATCTGCCCCATACTACCCTTTGCTCCTTCTGCTGTGCAGCCATAGTTGGGAGTGTGTTGATGATGAAGAGCACGTTCTCAAGGTCACTCTCATCCTGCATCTGGTGAAGATTCACATACAACACCCTGTGTTGTGTATTTGGAGGCCTATGCAGATCCTATTTCATTTTGGTGCTGGAAACTGAACTACCATATAGTAATACGTAAAGTCAAAAACTGCTTAGGTTATTTATTTCATTGCTTTCCTTAACAATAGAAGATTTCTTTTTTTGTGTCCCAGAATATTTTCTGTGAGAACTTAAGCTTGTTGCTGCTTATCCAGTGCAGTGAGAACACTGAGAACAAGTTATTCCCTTTCTCTTACAAAGTCTCCTTGAAAGGACAGATATCACACTGTTATCAGTCTTCTTTTCTTCAGCCTAAATATACTCCATTATTTTACTATTATTCACAGATCTGGCTTTCTAAAACTTTCCACATTCTCAGTGCTCATCTCTGGTGTATTTCCAGCCTCCAGCTTCTTGAAGCTGAGCTCTAGCTGGACGTTACCTGTGGCCTTACATGAAATCATTCTGTCACAGCTAGTGTTTGACTTTTTTTTAGCATCATATGAGATATTGAATGTCATTTTCAAGTGTAAACGAGGAAAAACCTGATTTCTCAAGAACAAGACATTTTATTGTAATGTAAAAGAAAACCAGACTGGCTAAATATAGTTTGGTCACGATAAACTGTGATATTCTTGCTGTTGTCAGTAGTCTCAGATTTAGCTCTAACTGTGCATACTTCAGATAGTTTGATTTTTTATTCCTGGGTTTTTTTGTGCATGCAAGTTAAGTTGATTTGTCTGTCATTTCAGAGTTTCTCACTTACTCTTTTTTATGACAGGTATGAAATTTTCCCCATGAGCAGCCTTTGGATATAATTTCTTGTAAGCCTATATTCACAAAGATAAATGCTAGTGGTTTTCAGATGACTTCAGCCACCCCTTTAGAAAACGCATCTGAACTATAAGCTAACCTTTTCTTGTTTTGCTCAAGGCTGAGATCTTACCCCTCTGGTAACAGTAAGTAATTAATTTAGTGCAAGGCCTATGCTGACCATTCTCATTAAATGAATATTGATAAAAGCATGTACTATGCACTTTTCCTCCAGCAGACTGCTTTCCCTTTTCACTGAGTGAAAGCCCAGTCCTGTCTTCCTCCTGACATACAATGATTGCTTTAATCCCCGGTCATCCTATGCTGACTCTAGATGTTGGATGATCCAGCTTCCTCTTTCCTTGTGCTTCAGTTCAATGAAGGGCCTGTGATACAGCCAGGCTTTACATCCTGACAGAACCACACTGAGCAATCCAGGAGTACTCATTCCAGGGCTGCACACTGATAGGGCAGATTGTAAATCTCATTGTAATGCCCCAGCAGTAAAGCACACAATGCTACTATTAATGTAACAGCTTTTCTTTTTTTTTTTTTTTGTCCAAAAGCTTTTTTATTAAAAGCACTTGGACTTCTTATCACATAGCCTTTCATTTTGCAGGAGATTGGAGGGGCACACAGAAGATTACAGGGACAAGCTCACTTCCGTAACTGGATGTGAAAGTGGCTGGTGATAGCAGTTGTAGGTGAAGACAAAGAGAAGAAATGTCATAGACTGAACTTAGGGTGGAACATAGACTGGAATGATAGAGTGGAGAAAAATGGTGTATGCCTCAGGGAGACATCTGCACCCACCTTGTGCAGGGAAGTTCTCTCCACCAGTTGGAAAGGGGAGGGATCCACGCGGCAGCTGTCAAAGCACACGCTCTTGTTCAGCTCCTCCTGTTCCCAAGCATCTATCTGACACAGGAAAGAAGAGGAATCACTCTTACTGGTACCTGCAGTGTTGCTGTCTTGTGTACCCAAAGTAGTCCCCTCCTCCTGTTAATGCTTCTTCTGTCCTGTGTGGATCATTCATCTTGCCCATTATATCTCACCCCTCATCCCATCCCTTTCTTGCCATGTCAAGTCCCTGCGGAAACAGGGCAATTCAGAGATTTTCTGAGAAGATGGGGTTTTGCTTCTTCCTTCTGAAAGTGGGAGTGTCCATCTTTAGCTTTCCTTTCTGAGTGCATCTTCCTCTTGTTGTTGCGAGATAATTGATCTTTGTGTAAGAAATGAAGGAACAACATAGGCCCACAGAAAGATTTAGATGAGGGGGCACCTGTGGAGGTCTCTAGTCCAAAACCCTGCTGCAGCAGGACTGACTTCAAAGCTGGATCAGATTAGTCAGAGTCTTATCAGCACATCTAGCCAAATAATCTCGTCTCTTATGAGTGAGATTTGCCCACTGTGCCACTCCAAGAAAACAATGGCTTTGGGTATGGCTTTATGTGGCAATCACTGAGGTTCCTGGAGTACTGCAAGTGATAGGAAATGCGTAAAAGAAGCACTCACTTGACCTCACTGCCTTTTTGCACCTGGTCTTACCTCTTCTGGTGTCATTGTCTCAATGACTTCAACTGGCTCCTGTAGGAGAAAACACTGTTCAGGACAGCCAAAGAACCCACAGTTTCACAGAGTACAGAAAGGGAAAATCTGCACAGCCTCCTCACCCCATGTGGTCCCCTTTTTGTTCCAAATAGGATTTTACTAAGTGCTTAGATTTTCTTTATTCTCATCCATTATACAATGTACTCTGCCCTTGCTGTGCGTCACTTGCCAATGACAATTCACCATGGAGTTCTGGTGGAGCAACTCAGGTGCCTAACCATGGTCATCTAGTACTGATTTAGATGCTCTCAAGATATTCCACATGGGGTCCAACCACTGCCCTAGAGAAGATGAGTCTCCCATAAGCTCTGTTATCCCAAAATCCAGTGCAGATGTGTCAGATAACCAAGGGTGCTTAATATGGCAAGAGCCAAAAGCATTTTTTCATTTTTCTCCATCTGTCCAAAACTGTTTGCCAAATGGAATAGAACTGCGCTTTATTGCAGGTTAGCCAAAATATAATTAATTTTTTTCAGTAAGAAAAGATGCCCACACTCAATCATGGTTGTAGCCTGACACCTGAGCACTGGTGACTCAAGGAAGGTGCACACTCCTTTACAGTAATCACACCCTTTCTCCTTGGAGAGAGTTCCCCACTGATGCTGTCAGAGTTCAGGACCATAATCGTGTCCATGCTTTAGCAAAATGCTGAATATCTTGAGTAGGAGCTTTTATTTCCATTGCATTCCCTCCCTTCTTCAGGGTACTACCAGGCTCTCTGTAGCCCTAACCTGGATGGTGCTCTCTGTTTCATGTGGACGGCTGCAATGGCACAAGAGCTGCTGGATCAGTTGCCTCAGACTCCTGAAACTGCCTGAAGGATGACAACAAACACATGGATAAGAGAGAAGAACAAGTGAGAGACAAAAATACAAAGCCGCACACCCATCCCATCCTCCTACCCAAAGCAGGCTGGGAAATAATATGAGGGACACGATAGAGCTGAGCCAGTCACAATCTAGCATTCAGTTTGTAAGATGGTGTCTGGGACATTCCAGAATGAATATTCCCATGCAACAAAAGATATCAACAAACTGGATGTGACAGGTGCTGAGGGATGAGGAGTCCATGGATTCTGCCAGCAGTGGAATGATGGGAATAGAAAAGACCAGAATTATACTCCCAGGCAGGGAGTTGGCAAAGATGAGGAGACAGAGCTTGGTGCTGTTGTGAACGAGGCTGTGGAGGAAGTTTGGTCAGAAACAATGATAGCTGTGAGCCAAATTAAAAAAAAGGGAAGGCTGCATGAATTCACTCCTGTTCCACTTCCTCGTGTCATTCCTGGGTCACTCAGTTCTAGCTTCACATAAAATGTTTCACACACTTTTCTTGTTTTCATATGCGGTTCTTTTTCTGCTTTGGTAAGATAGATGATGGCTGCCCCACCTCTCCACTGCTCTGGAAGCATAAAGTGGATTTTTCTGTGCCTTAGAGGTTTAGTCATACATGAGGGGTGTAATGAACCAGAACGTGCTATATGCTCTATTACATGTAACCTTTGGGTGTCTAAAAGCATGAGGTAGAGCCCTATCCTCTGTACTCATTCTCAAGGTTGGGCTACATCTCTGTGCTTACTCACTCTCTGCATATTTCAGGAGTCATAAAAACAGCCCACCATCCTGTATCAAATGTACATGATATATGAATCAGAAATGAGCTATGAGTACAGGCTTGAAAGCAAAGCTAGTATAGGCTGGGATGTGACACAAAAGAACACAATACATCAGTGTTTGTCCATCACATTAATGCAGCTGAATCAAAGAGATGTGTGTCCAAGGGAGGAGCCTTTCAGTTTTGGAGATGGCTGAGCAACAGCCTAGGCTGCTCAAAAACTTAGTGCAGATATCTAGCTCTCAGGCTGCTTTCCCCAGATAAATTCATTCATGTGGTGAAGGAGCCAAGAGATGGGACTCTTCTCTGCAGACTCTACAGAAAATGCCCAAGGAGTTGTTAATTGCAAAGAATGGAGTGGAGAAACAGAGAGAGACCATCCTTAATGGGCCTACTTCTGCCATGCTCTCTGAGGGATCATAACAGAAAGTAGTTCTAGGTATGTTACACTGATGTTGAGGTGCATTAACAAAGTGTCTTTCGTACAGGAGCAGCAGAGAAAACTCCTTCTCTCAGTGTCTGGGAAACCAGCACCTCACACAGGCAGGTACACACAGTTAGCATGAAAGCTTCCCCAAGCTGGCTAGGATGTGGTGGAGCCATGACAGAAGTTACCATACCTGAGTGCTGCTGGGGCTCCAAAGTTTCAGGCATTTGTTTAAGAGGGCTTGTTGGGCCATTCGGCTCCTCCGGGTAACTGGGAGTGGGACTTGGGGGTCGAGGCAGCTGGAGAGAAAGGAGAAAAAATAAAGTCCCTCTTATGCCATTTATTTCTCAGCCTCCTCAAATGCCTAACTGCTCACCTCTCCCTTCTCATCTGAATCCTCATCCTCATCAACATAAGCAAAAGATTCATGCTTCAGCTTTGGCAGGCTTGCCCAGGGTCCATCGTAGGGTGCCTCATTCAGCTTCTGCTGCATTTCTCTGTTGAGGAGCCGTCGCCTCTCCGGGCTGATGTGTGTCTGGAGGAGAGCCTGTAGTTCTGATCGCTCCACAGAGCCCAGGAGGATCATGGTCTCTGCACAACACAGAGCAGAGAAGCCCTTAAGCTACCTCAAGCTTTTGAATGTCCTCTTCCACTCACTGCCCCTTCCTTCCTCCAGCCTCTTCCAACTGCTTGGGCCCCACTATCTAGAGCTGTACAAGAGTCATGGACCAGCCCTCTAGTGGCTCCTAGGCTGTGAACCTGTGGGAAGGGATCTCACCATCCTGAGCTGTGCCTAGGATTTATTTTCTATGTAGTAGGTCACACTGCCTGCTTCACACCATGTAATTTGAAAGCTAGTTTCTTCAAGCTGAGACAGTCCTCAGGAAGGACCAGTTTTTCCACATCGCTTACCTGGCGAGTCCACCAAAGGCAAAGACTTCACTGTGGTGCTTTCGAGTACTGCTTGCAAGTCTCGGTATTTACAGTTGGAGGAAACAAATTTCACATCCTGGACCATAATATCCTCAACAAAGATATTGTATTTGCTGTGAATTGATGGATGATAAGAGGAAGAGTTAGGATATTAAAAACATCAAGCAGATAAATTCCTTAAAGGAACACATAAAGGACCACTTCTTTAAAAAGTGTTCAAAATACAGCTGTCAAATGATCTTCTGTGAGAGTAACCAGAGGACCTTCCAAGAGGATAAACAGAGATTAACTGGATTTCCATTACAGTTGTATTCCACTCTGTTACCCCTCACCATAAAATACACACATGTATACATATATGCCTAGATGGGTTTTATATACATACCTATGTGTATGATATACACCAGAGGGAGGAAGACATATTTGCTTCAAGCAAAATAGCCAAATAAAGTATTTCAAACATTTGTAAAGTATTTCAAACATTTGCTGGGTGAAAACATATCCAAACCACACTGAATTTAGATAAATGAGACTCCTGAATTTAGATAAATAAGACTCCTGATTTTTAAATCTTTAAGCTGAAGCAATTTGGCAATATTAATACAAATTCAGTAACATTGCAGGTCTTTCAAACCTGTGCTTTCAGTGAAAAAAAGAAGAGGACTTATCTTCGTTTTTGAGTATGAAACCTAATTCTACTCCAACACTTGTTTTTCCTTACTGCAGGCCTATTCTGTCTTCTTAATTCCTTTGTAGTACTGTCTCCTTTTCATAAGCTTTTATTCCCCTGTGGTCTTAACCCTCTCCTGCTTTATTTCTTTGCCACTCCCCGTCTCCAGCTCTGTTTTGCTACTATACCTTATATGATTCCAGCCCAGGTCTGGCAGGTAGGGCAACTTCTTCACCTGGATGATGCTGTCATAGAGGCTGGGCTGCAAACTCTGGGCTACCATGTTGGCAAGAATGACAGCCACCATCATGGGCAGGATGTGAGAGATCTGACCTGTCAGCTCGAAGCAGATCACAGCAGTGGAGACAGTGTGGCTCACTGCTCCTGTCAAAGCTGCTGCACCTTTCCCAGGTAGGAGAAGGAATAGGGAGAGAAGAAAACTGTCATAGAGAAACAGCATGTCATGTCAACCAGGAAAATTACAGCACTGGGACCAGGTGAGGAAAAAGGAAGATATGGAGGCTTACCAATGACAGCATACCCTCCAGGTAAGATTTGATAAAGAATATCATCAAAGAGGATCCCGTTGGGAAAAAGCGATGCCATGATTTCCCCAATGAGACGTCCAAATGCAGCACCTGAAAAATATCCCTGATAGTTATGGAATTAACATTTAAGGAACATCCAGTCTGTGCTTTGCATCTGTGCTGGGACATCACTTGGATATTTTCTAACAGAAACAATGCCAAAAATTACATTAAAATGACACTGGGGACTAAAGAGTAGTTCTCAGTTACAAAATACAGGAGTTAGACTCCAAGAGGAAAACGGGGTACTAAGATAGGTAAATACAGCTGACTCCTCATTCATTTACTTGGGCACTCCAGACACAGCAGAACCCGTGATTCCCAGGCTGGAGGGTACCTTTTCAGACTGTATAATGTTAGTCCAGATAACAATTGAAGCCCTTTAGACTCTCATTCTATGAGTGTCCAGACATTAGAATCACGGCTGACAGAAAAGTTTAGATGGGAAGAGACTTCTGGAGGTCTTGTTCTGACCCATGCTCGGAAAAGGGCTGATTTCAGTGAGATGGAGCCACCCACGTTCTGTTCAGACATATTTTACAAGTCTGCAAGAATCTCTTGTATTGGTGGACACAACATGGCACAATATTCCAGAATTGTGTCCAAATGCTGAACGCGTAGAAACAAACAATTTATTTGCATTGCTGGCTAGGTCTTTTCCTAATAGAGCCTTGTTTGTGGTTAGCCTTCATCACTGCAAGGGCATGGTACTGCCTCATGTTCTGTTGCTGCCTGCCAGAACTCAGAGGTCCTGAAAGCACAATTATTTCATTTGAGAGTTGTGGGTACTTAATGCTGAACTTCATCAGCTTGTATATTTCAGTCTAACATAGCTTCTCTTAACACTACCATCATATTATTTTTAATTTTTTTTTGTTGTTATTGGGATTAAAACCAGTTAAAAGACAATAAACTTTTTATGTCACCACATTTCAGTCAGAAGAAAGGAATAAGTGATAGATTACATTGCAGGTACTAGTTTTGAGATTCTCTCTTCTAGCTGGCCTTCAGGGGTGAAAGGAGCAACTGCTGTTAATTGTAGGATGAAAGTGTCTCTGTAAGTGAAGAGACAAAGAGATTAGAAGGCCATGGCTCAGCATGTCTCCCCAAGTGTGGGTTTCCTTATGCAAGACGACAGGGATTTCCTACTTGGCATTTGGTTTCGGGGGGTTGGGGAAATGTCAAAAGCAGAGATCCAGAGGCTGGTCTATGGACTGCCAATCAGTTTGTCATAGACATCAAGTGATGACTCCTCATACACCAGATGAACCCTACTGGGTGTGTAGGCAGCATCTCTCCTGTTCTCTCCACCTGTCAGATGAATAAGCTGCAACACAAAATTGAAACTCACCTAATACGAAAACAGGCATGAAGCCTCCACAGGGGATTGGCATCGTGGTAGCAATAACAGCCATGCAGAACTAGAACAGAGGCAGAGGGTGCAGTTGTTACTGAGCAGCAATAGCATTTCCTGCTGCCCCTCTCAGTGCCCAGCCTGGCTGCAGAGACCAGAAAGCTGCAGAGGTGTAGTACTGCTAACTAAGCTTTGTCTTTGCAGTACCAAACCTGGCCAAACACAGCTGAAAGCTGACTATACTGTAGTGGAGAATTAGGCCAAGCCTTTGCCTAGAGTCAAAACAGCAGTTTCTTGCTTGTGTGGTCTATTCCAACACTGAATATAACCAGAAAAAAAACAACTGCTCAGAGCAGTTATCTAGCGAGTAGAGAAGGCCTTTATTAGGACAACGCCAATGAATCTCGTGTCTGAGGATACAGCTCTTCCAGAGACAAACAGATGGACTCAGGACAGATACATCTTTCACTCAAATAAACAAGAACTTTTCTGCTCGGTACATTGCAAAAAGAATTATCACAGAAGAAGAACACTTAGCAACCTGTCAGAAATTTGATAGAGTGTTTTACTTTAGGTGGAAACAGTTGTGTCAATCAGTCATTGATAGCCATTCTTGATCTACAAAAATGATCAACTGACATTGCAAGGTGGTCTCATTTCTGCTCCTTTGCAATAAATAAATAATTTTAAAATTAGCACCTATTCTATTATATTTTTATCCTCTATATATATATATACACATACATCTTCAGAAAACCTCTTTCTTGCTGCTTGGAATATGATGTTTTCTTCTTTCAAATGCCTTTTTTTTCCCCCTCTGTCCTGTGTCAGCTACACAGCTGATCCTTTCAGAGGCTGAGCAGTTGCAACTCCCACAGACCATGCCAGCTCAGAACTTTTAATCTGCTGTTGCTTTCTGAGAAGTGTGCAACACTGTTTCCAGCTGCATTTCTCCATCAAGTTTTGGTACTGCTAATATATCCTTGAGCGTCACACAACTACAGATTGTGCTTGCATATTCCTATTTGTCTTCGATCTGAAGTCAGGAATATCAAATAGACTGTATCAGACTCCATTTAGATCAAACATAAATTATCTGAGAGCTTTTTAGTCAAGTATTTATTTTTGTGGAACTTGAGAAATCTTTCTTGATTTAGTCCTCCCTACCATCTACTGTACAGGGGATACCAAAAGTCATTCTGCGGGATGCATGAGCAGGATGACCTAGGGAGCAGAAAAGGAGGCCACTAAACTAAGGAAACTATTCCCTAATAATTTTGGTAAAGTTGCATTCAAGGTGGACAAACATCACATCAAAAGATGCAGGAATCCATTGCAGCTGTAGGGTTTCATTCAGTGCCCAGCAACTCCTCATTGGCAGTTCACAAATTGCTTTACAAAAGGGCAGGGACATTCAGTCTGAGTGGAGAAGGGTTATGGTGAGCTGGGCTTCCTACCTTCACGATGAAGAAGAGCAGGATGACGACGAGGACACTGACTTTAGGATGGATCCAGGCAGCAGATTTCCCTAGGATCTGGGTGTCCCCAGTGTGTTTGATCCAGGTATAGTTATCAAAGAGAGTGCTGATGGCTTCCCGTGGCATCAACTAAACAGCAAAAAAACAGGCATGAGTCACAAGATTAGGAGGACTAAATATTCCATCTCTGTTACAAGGAAGTGGAGGAGATTTTTACTATGGTAATTAATGACTATGAGACTTAATTCACATTTTTAATCTTCAGGAAGAGAGACAGAATTTCACCCAAATAGGTGAAAAGATAACGACTTTTACACATGGGGTAACATCTTCCTTTTTTGCTTAGGAGAGTGGACCTTTTTCAAGTTTTATATGAAGGAGGTAGCAGAGATCAAACAGTGCCTCCTCAGTCCAAACTCCTCCCAGATCTTTCTTCCCTCTTCCATGACACAAGGCTACTGGGGCACAGGATAAGGAGACAGTGTTCCACAGAATTGCACAGAATTGGTAATACACTTTCCACTCTCACCTCTCCTGCCATGAACTGCCCAAATCCATGAGGAAATGTTACAGATGCTATACAGAAAGTTATAACTGCAGGGTATACCAGTCGGCTGTAAAGAAAGAAAAGGTTATTAAAATACGGCCTCACATTCTGTTCTTGTAGCACCATCACTTCAGGACTGTGAATGCCATCCCTGTGAAGTCTCTCTGTATTTGTAATTTGCTTTGGAGTGCTGTTACTGGCAGTTTAATGCCCTGCTGCACTGATCATCATAATTCGTAGAGTTCACCTGTCAGCAAAGCCCTTTTCCCCATCAGAATTAAGGTAATGGCAGGGATGGAAGAAGAGAGAATGCACAGACTTGAATATGTGGGGGAAATGTGTATTTGCAATGATGTGTTGACCTATTGTCAAAAGCCACTACTTTCTCCATTTGTCCTGATTATGACAGTCCTGCTTCTTCACTCCCCATGCAATGTATCCTGTCCTAGTGGATTTAAATGTAGGCTTTTTTCATACGTTTCTGCGGGCACCCCCTATTGCATTAATTCTTATGGGAAAAACGGCTTCTAGTTCCAGTGAATTGCTAGCTGTCACAATTTTGGGGAAGGTGTCCTTGGTAGCCAGTGGGTCTAGCAGTGACAGGCCAGCGGGGCACAGATGGACAGAGGCTGAAGCCATCCATGCTTTCCTGCTGCTGTGTCCAGCACCCAGTCCTGGGGTGGATTTCTGGGTAAACTGTGCCACTTCACAAGCACTAAGGCAACATGAGCCTAAGCTGCTTCCACATGCTGGACTAATCCTGTCTTGTCTCCCCTGGCAAGTTACTGTGTTCCCTTCAGGAAGTGTTGGCTGAGGTGCTGTAGTATTCTGGAAGACAAAATACAACCTTTAATTTCTTTCAGTCTAAGGACCTACAAAAGGTCTGAGAAATCAGTGAGAGGTTTAAAGAAAATTCCCACTTTCCAGGCTTTGCTCCATTTCTCTATTAACTTGATTTGATAGCCCTGGTGATGCTTCTAGGTAATGCTGCATGATGAAGAAAATTTTTCTTCCACATAAGAAACATAGTTAGTTTGAACTTCTATTTATCTAGTGATTTTCTTCTGCTCAGGTCTGCAACATGATATGAAATAAGGTCCTCCACATATCTCAACTTCAAAAATTCTCATAGCATCAGATTTTTTCTGCAAAGAGACTGAAGAGCTAGCCACCATTTCTTCTTCAGGTTATAACCTTTAGAGGTTAGAACTTTGTTGGAGAAGGGAAACAGTATCTTCAAGCATCCTGTAAAAACTTTATTGCCAAGACTTTTATTTTATTTTGCATTTCTCTTCCATGCCGCATTTCACACCATTTGGTTACTATCAGTTTCAGCTTTTGGTTTATAAGTGTGCAGTATTTGGAATACTGCAGCACATTCCTTACATTTTTGCCAACACTTCGATTAAAAACCAAAATATGTATTTTAAAAACATAGTTAATTTCAGCTGTATGTAATTTTTGTGAAATATAAATTATGCTTAATTTTTCACAGATCCTAAAAAACTGAAACAAATCAGAAACAACATGATTTTAAGAAGCATGATCATTGACTTTCTAATTAAAAACATCTTCTGTCCAATCAATAGTTTCCCTTGTCCTCATACCAAATATTGCAGATTATCCCTCCTAAATCAAGAAGCTATTTGAAACTATTGAGGCTAATCATAAAGAAAATCCAGTGCAGCAAAAATTCTCTTGATGGTTGCAGAGATCTTATTCTCATATGGGAGCAGTTTCCCGTATTTTTACTATCTTACACTCGAAACAAATCTATTATCTTCCAGAAGGCATTTGCTACTATCCAATACCAGTAAGGTGTAAGAATCTGGTCCCTAAAGAAAGTATCTTCACAAGCACTCACTATTTGGTGAGAAACTGGCTCAGAGCTTTATGACGCCGTACGCCCAGGACCACTTGGCGATTGAGATAGACAAAAAAGGCTCCAAGGAATCCAGAACCTATTCTAAAATGGAGAAAAAGAAATAAAATCATGCCAAATGACAGGTAATACACAAACCATCAGGCAAGAAAATTAATTTAAGAGGTTTAATCTCTAGCTCTTTGTGAAGTCTTTTAAATGTCACCTAGAGGGTTACTCCTACAGCAGCTCATTTGAAGATATTGACTCCCTGATGAAAGGGGAGAGATAATTTTGGACCTCTTTGTCACACACACTACCATTTTACCGTTTGACCAATTTTCTCTTGCCGAGAGGGGAAATCTCATCTGCAAAAATCTATAAAATAATCTATAAGAAGAGACTGACCATTTTCAGTGGGGGCCTGTAAAGAGCAACTGGGAAAGACCAGTATTGTCAGAACTCAAGCATCTGGTTGGAACAGAAAATAGTAAAAATGAAGGGAGGTTTAAGTCTGATTCAGTAAAATGATATGCCTACAACAAATAGTAATAGGAACTCTTGTGGCTAAAGCAAAGTATATCATCTCTATGATCCTAATCACTTAGGCTTCTGTTCCTGATCTTAATAAAGTAAAAAAAAAAGGTGTAGGTGTATAAGAATTGGCCCTGATCCTTAGGCTCTGCAGCTTAATGAGACCTGGATAAATAGGGCCTAATACTCGAACGTGAAATTAAAAAAAAAAGAAGAGTGAAAAAAGACTGCATTTAAAATTGGTAAAGGGAAGTCTTAATTTATGTGGCAAGTAATTAACTCACATAATACTGAGGATAAACAGTTAATATTTTCATTCTATTAATTTCTAAAATTAATGGATTTTTCCTTTGTTATATGTTATGCATGCTTTTGCCAAATCTCATTCAATGATTAATTTAGTATACTTAAAACATTGTATGTTGATAATAATCCTGCTTTATCATTTAAAAATTGCACAGAAACATGTTTAAACTAAATATAAAGCTTTTCACAGACAAACATGTCCAACGAATTACTCTTAAATATTTTAAGCCAGCACTGATTAGAACGTTTAAAATAGACCAGTCCCTTAGGCAATATAAGCCTAAAGACTGTACAGTGAACTGAATTGCTCTGTAATAGTTTATATTAAAATATAGATCTCTCCATTCACGTCTATCAATTTATCAATAAACTGGAAGTGCTCCTCCTGTATGTATTAGGCAAATTAACATTTGCTGACACAGAAAAACAAGATCTACCCGTTGATAGTGCTTGTCCTACCTGGAAGTCAAGAAATATGTTGGGCACAAAGAGAGTTCAATTCTGAGACTTAATGTTAAGAGAATTTGGAGCATTCCAAGTTGGCATAAGGATTTTATCCAAGACCATCCAAATCATTAGGTTTGTTTTTTATTTTAAATACCACATTGTACACCCAGGCATTTGAAAGCATTTTGCAGTTATCATGTATTCCTTTCCTACGCTAGGTGCAGTGCTGAAAAAAGCCAGCTCTGACAACTCTGTCCAAAACATGGTGACAAGAAGTTTTGCATTCTAACAATCAGCTGTAAATCACAAGGATTATGTTTTTCCCTGCCAATCTAAATCGACAGATTCCCCCCCAGTTCATCATGCAAGTCTGTTTAAGGGGCAGAACAAAGTGAATACATGTTACTAGCAAAAGCTCCTGTGTATTCACAGATTTTTCAATATATCTGACTTCTTAAAAAAATTCCACTTGAGTTCATAGTCTAGTAACTTTATAGGGGGGCAGCCTACTAAAAGAAGCTGTAAAACCTCAAATATATTTCTGGTCTTGAATGCAGGTCTTGCAACAGAGTGTGTTCACAACACCAGCACAGATGTTTGTTCCTGCAGTGGATTCCCTTCATTACTGCTCTGCAGCGATTACCCCAGATCCTCTCTCAAGCTCTAACCAAAGATGTTTCCTCACAGTAATTCCATCTCTTCTGTTCTCTAGTGTTTCCCAATTTTCATTTTTCTTAAGGTCATTCTTTCATTTCCTCCAAATTAACCATTGTTCTCACTGAATCCAGTTACAGTTGGTAAACCTTGTCATCATGTTGGGCGTGCCTACCTCTCTGGAAAAGGATAATCATTCTGACCTTCAGAAAAGGAAACTTCTGGTTAAATCTTTTGTCCCATTTTTGTCATGTGAAAAGGCCATACTTGTGGGATCAGTTCATTTGGGGATACTGTCAAAACTGTTAAAAAGCCATTCCGTAAATCTATTTCCAGAAATTTGACCAAGTTAGGCTTACTTTCTTGTTTAACCTCAGAGCTTAATTTCTGAAAAAGATGTATGGAAAGGAAATAACAGATAGCTTGATAAAATCCGTATTTCCTTCCTTACCCATTGTGCTACATGGGCACCATTTTTGAAGGAAGAATTCAAACAGCTGGAAGCCTTATTTGTGACAACCAAAGTATTTAAAAATGATGTATGTAACTTTTTGGCAGAAGAATTCCTAACAGAGATCACATTATAACCTTTGTAGAGCAAGGAGTCAGTTTCCTGGGAACTTACCCTATTATAGCAAATGCTGGCAGCTCTTGCAGATCAAAGGGGAAATCCATACGGAAGTTTGTTCTGAACAGGGCTGTGATAGTAACTGTGAGAGAAGAAAGGTAGAGGAGGAAAGAAAATAATGAGGTGAGAAGTCAAATGCAATAAAAGCTAGGGGTAGGGACAACGAAACTAGTTTATACATGCTCCTGTGTGGTTTTCTGACATTATATACATTATTACAGACTGGCAGACTGCTCTGGTTTAGTAGGTTCTATTTTTGAGCACTTGCAGCCCTTGCACTTGAGATGGTCAAGGTTTGTTTTCAGAGAATGTATGCAAATTTTTTAGCTACAGTCCCTGCTTTTTAAAAGAGTTTTCTTTTCTTTCTTGTCTTCTACCAGCAATGAAAGGCTTAGAAATAAGAGACGGAAAAGAGCAGCCAAGCCCCATCTTCTCCAGCTAATCCCTCCTGGTAGTGCTGCCCTGCTACAATGAAATGTTGAAACCTGTCCTGCTTTTGTCTGGAGGTGGATTATTGCATGGAAACAGTGAACATCTGTATGCCAACCGGTGAAGGATAAATTTGCAGTTTAATACAGAGTGGAAGTGCAGCTGGATGAGGATGGGTATAAATCCCAGCTTGCCCTTGGTGAAGGAATTATTTGTTCAATGAGAAAATAAAAACAGTGAAAATCCAGCATTATTTGATAATAACAGGAGGCTTTAACTACTTGTTATTTAGTCAGACAGAGCTGGGTTTAGAGTAGTGATTTAGTGAGGCCTCAGTGTGTTACATTACCTATGATAGCTAAGCCTAAAACTGCTCTCTACTATCCAAAGTGGGAAGATCTTGCTCCCTGTCTCTGCACCCTATTCCTTCCCTGCCTGCTGTACTATTGTTCTCCTCTCCTGTCAGGCCCGCTCTGACACATCACAGCCTTCTCTGAGTTCTTTAGCCTCATTAAAACCTGCCAGAAAACCTATCTGCTCTTTTCCTGGATTACTCCTCTGCCAGGGAAGTGAGTTGAATGGAGGGGAACAGCAAACACAAAGATGGTACAAGGAAGGGATAGAAGAACAGTCAGGGATGGAAGATGGTGAAAAGCAGGATGTCCTCTTTTTTTGTTAGATCAGCCCATGAAAGGGATCGTTTCAACTCAGTTTTAGGAAACAGATAGTCCAAGCCACTAAATGGCAGAGTATTGAAAAAATATAGTAGGGCTCATTTTCAAGGAGTTTTGCCACAAGGTGACAAAGATGACCAGAGCAAAGGGCAACAGTCACTGCACTTAGTCTGGGTCTTTCTTGGTTCTGTCTCTACTCCCACAGGAGAGAAAGAGATTTCCACAGAAAGATGCATCCCACCTATCTTCATGCTCTTTCCTGAGTGAGCCATCCTGAAACTGAATGTCTAAGCACTTTTCTCTCCATTGGCTATGATCGGTACTAGTTTAGTGTATCTGTCCAATTCTTACAAGATTAGATGTAAAAAGGAATGGGAAAGCCTAGTTAATGTGAAAGTCTACTTAAAAATAGATTTTAACTTTAAGATAACACTGAGCCATGTGTAGGAGAGATCAGAAGGAGCAGGAAAAAGGCAAGGCATGAAACTTTATGACAAATAAGATGAAAGTCCAGGACATGGTAAACCAGAAAACCTGCAAATTGCAGAACTCCAACCTTCCATGCCTGGCAAAGAAGGGCTCAGGCTGCAGCAGCCAACCTGAGTGGTTGGCAAATAACCAGATGTTATTTGGAAAGTACAGATAATGGTGTAAAGCCAGCCAACAAAGCCATGAGTATCGAGAAGCCAACAAAGATTCTGTGGTTCTAAGAAATAAAATAATTTTGATGAGATGCTACACAACTTACTTGCATCTGTCATTCTGATGTGATCACTTCCCTACCTGCTTCTTCCTGGTACCAGGATTAATAGAAAAACCTTGAATGAATAAAGACTGAAAAGACTGGGTGTGTAACTTTCCAAGGGAAATAAATGAGCAAGGAAAGACATGAAAGACAAGTTTGAACAGGCATGATAAAAGATCATAAAATAATGAATTACTTAGCTAGACAGAAGTTTCTAGTTCCTTAATACAAGGACAAGGAGTCTGACAGCACAGACAAAGAAAATACAGAACTGTGAAAAGGAACAATTTTTCATAGACAATTGAATTATGGAATGTTTTAACCTAGACGGTCAATGAAGAAGAACTTAAGGAGGCATTAATGTGGGTATTAAAGCTGTCTGGATGATTTTGAAGAAGGGACAGGAGTCAATATGTTTCAGGATTAAGCTAAATTCTAGTGATTTGAAATTAAACTAATTTCTAGTGATTTCTAGTGATTTGAGACATCAGCAAGGGAGGCAGTGTAGATAAAGTGACAGACAGGAGATTAGCTCTTACTATCTCTCTTTGAGTTTCTTGTATTTTTCTCTGGATAGAACAGAAAGATGTAGGGTTTGGATTTCTTGTGACAGATCTAATGATCTCAGTTTTAGGCAGTGTTACACAAAGAAAGATGTAGTCTGCATTCAAGTAGAAAGTGTAGTCATTTTCTATATTCCAGAGAATATTCAAAACCCCCAAAAGCCCAGCCCGCTAAAGTCAAGGGAGACATGTTATAGCAGTTTTAAGTAAGTAAACTGCCCACATGGAGCTCAATAAAATAGATGCAATTGTAAGAATAAAAGATTATGGCATTATACGGAAGAAGTTTATATAAAAATGGCAGCCTTCTGCACCAAAACTCTATTCCCGCAGTGTCTGAGATGCTCTCCTGAACAAGCCTGACATGTGTGCTATTTTTGTCTGCACAAATGTCACACTCATGCTTTTCAGTTACTTGAGACACTTTATTTTTTCAGGACCTGCAGTCAGACCCTACCAATCCTGTACTCACCTAATCATTTAATCATCTCAATTTTCTCAACTGTTTGTTTTAATGTTTTCAGTGAAGAGATGACCAAAGCAGACCATGGCTTTTCCAGTAAGAATTACATCCTCTGTGATGGGATATCTCTGTGTTTGCCACCTGGACACTGTTCTGAGTAGAGGCAAAACTCCCACCTCAGGGGCCTTTTATCTTGCTGAGGACTCATATTCTGTCATTTATCAGTTAGATACATCCCAGCACTCCTAGGAATAGTTTGGGCTAGACAACTGACAAGATGACAAGACACTTCCCTTTCTCCTTCCTTCTGTACTGCTGTACTGCCACATGTTGTGGCAGAAGTTTCAAACATCATGAAACATTGTGGGTTTTGAGGAAGATGGAAAATAATGTATTAACAGAGCAACTTTTACACAAAGAGAGTGGGAATGGCCCTTAGCTTACCTGCATCCTTGTTCCAGACAGCAAGGACTCGGAACACGAAGGCACTAAAGGTAGCTGCAAAGAAGCCTCTCCAGTAATTGCGCACAGCAAAGTAAGTGGAGGTGACCTCGATGCTGAAAAGAACCCCTAGAAAGAATTGGAATGGCAGCAAAGTTAAAATCAGAAGTGTAATGTTAGAAGCATGAGAGAGGTTTCTAAATAGCCTTCTAGAGCAGTGGTCTCCACACTTCTTTGATCATGCACCAGTACCAATGAAGATTTTTTGAGCATGTACCCTCCCCTCTAAATGTGTATTTATTTAAAAATAATACGCATGTACTGCTAAAATGCTATGTACTAAAATATTATGTACAATATAAAACATGCACAAAAATAGAAATTCAACAAGGATGAGATAAAGATGAAATAAACATAATTTTAAAATTAATTTGTTTTATTTATTAATGGAACAAAAAAAGAATTTGTTCTCACTAAAATACTAATATTCCTTATTATTTAAAATCTAGGTTTAATGCTTTGGGTGACAGTGATTCAATGGTCTGTTTCTATGTTCAGTTTATTTTGCTACTTGGTCTTAATGACTGCTATATATAAAAGGAATATCTCACAAAGACACAAAGATCCAAATGCAAGAAATGTGTCATTGGCTGTGCTGACTAAATCATGATACTATTTTTTCAATTCCAACCACCACCTATGCAAAGATTTTTGTTACAGTTTGGATAGTAAATTTTCATCCTTCCTGATGTCAATCTGTTGTTCTTGCAAAATAATCGGAAGATGTTGAATTTTTATATTTTTAACAAGTGGGTTTAAAATCTACTGAAAATCATAATCTTGAAGATTTTTAAACAGGTAGAAATTTCTGTTTCCATGTTTTTAAAGTATACATATAATGAGAGAGTTTTTGTAGCTGAGACACATTGTATTTGGCAACAGATTCAAAAAACCTCCACAAGTTTCTTTTGAAAAGCAGTTTCTCGCCCACTGTTAGAACATCACTTTCACCTCGAAGTACATCAAATATGTTTACTTTTTCAAAAATAACGGGTAGGTAGCAATCTCCTGACAGACACTTGTCATCACAGAAAAGATCAGCAAATTCAGAACACTTTTCTCTTTGTAAAAGAAAAATGTGCAACTGGACTTTAAATTCAGTTGCCATGAGGTAACCAGCAAATGCCTGTAGGATTTTCATGGTCGCTCCCCATCTCATTACAAAGTATTGTAAAGATTCTACTGTTTCAGGGTCTTTGTTTTACGAAATGAAACACATCAATGGCATCCTGTAGCACTTTGTGCATGTCTGGCTCCCATTTATTTGCTGCAATAGCTCGCCTGTGAACGTTGCAGTGAACGAATTCCAGGTGTAGTGGCGGCTGCGTAACCTTACACCCAATTCTTCCCTTACTCTGCTCTGCCACTTGTTACACTTGCAGAGCTCTTTCATAAAACATTTTTTATTTAAGAAGCAATTTACTGTTGAGAATACAGCTTCTGTGCTAGATCATCCTTTCAGAGGCTCACAGAATGAAGTTCTGCATTTCACTATCAAAACAATCTGGAAAATACCATCATCTGAGGCATTTTAGAAACATCTGCACTTTAATCCAGCTGCACAGGAAGCCTCTCCCACTGTGTAATTTGTACAGCCACTTGTTCCTTCAAAGCTTAAGCAATGTCCAGTATGCATCTTCCAGAGGTGTTTACTGATGAAGGAACACATTTTATTTTGCTGCTCTATTGCTTTCTGTGTATTATCACAGCCATTTTTACCTTTTATGGCAGGAAGAACAAGCATTTCTGCTTGGTATGTGGTGTGTCGCATTTAGTCTTTTGTTGCGAAGCAAGAAACCTCAAAGAAGGCTTCGTAGAAGCCATTTGATTTGACATCAGATTCAGTGAAATTTTGTAAAGTACTGGATTGGATAGCACATGGCTTGAAACATCACTGAGAAAATTGTAGAGGTTTGTCTTCATGCTCTGGATGCTTAGATTTTAAATGTCTTGCTAATTCTGATGGCTTCATACCAGCATTAGCTAACTTCTCAAAGCACAATACTCATGTAGGGTGAGGTTCATCGTTAACAATAGCAGATGTAAATCCATATTTAAAATGGCCTTAGATAACTTTAAATTTTTGTCCAACTTCCTCTCAGATCTGATTAGCTGGCCATTGTTTGTACCTTGTAATGGGACTGATTAAGGGCCTGTAGTAGAAGTGTCAGCTCTGCCATATTCTTGTCATCTCTCTCTGCTCACATCATTAGTATTATCTTCAATTCAAACCTCTTTGCAGGAACCTTTTAAAGCCACTTTTCCAATTTGTGAGGATTAGTTTAGTTAACACTAGATAATATAATCCATAAATCCACTTAATCCAGTGCGGACACACACTGATTGCAACACATTGCAATATGCTGAAAGAGAGGAAATGATTGAGAGCACCATGGTCAGCCCTCCGTGTTGGGAGCAACTCTACACCTCATTCACTGTATGTGACAAGTGGCCATGTGACACATTACGGCACTAATGCCATACAAACACTTAAAATTAGTAACTTTTAATTTATTTACTTTTTTATATTAAGAAAATAGAAATTCTGGTACTTCCTTCCCACACTCCATAGATCACCTTGTGCACCCCCTGGGGTACGCACCCCCCAGTTTGGAGACCACTGTTCTAGAGAGCCTTCTCCTCTTGCCTCCAGAAGGTGAACAACATGGGGAAAAAAGACTGTCAGAGATGCTGGGGAGGTTGAAAACACTAAGGTAAATGACTCTGTCCAAAGTAAATGTCACATCAAAAATGTGGTGCAGGAGAGGGGGAGAGGAGAATAGGACTAGGCAGGAGAGGATTTAGGTACCCGAGGAAAAGGAAACAGAACAGCCACTTGCCTCCAAGTGGTGTCCCAAAGCAGCAGCCAACACCCACAGCGCACCCCACAGTCAGGACATCTGTGTAATAATAGGGCTGCTACTGGTGGAAGAGACAAAGACAGACAGACAAACAGAAGAAAGAAGGAAAGAAAGCAGAGAGTGAGTAACAAAATTGGCAGGTATGACCACATGATGTCATCCAGCTCTGTCACTAGTCTCAGAGTTATAGCTGTGTTTTATCTTACTTCTCCCTTCTGGATGGCTTCAAAATATTGAGAAGGCAAGAAACGTGAAGAAGGCAGCATCTCATCTTCCACTGAAACATGCACATTTCTGTCACTGTAGAAGAAATGTCTCATGGAAAATCCTCCAGTGTTTCAGGAGCAGAAGTAGATTTCACTCCTCCTCTTTTACTCTGGCAGGGAATCTCAGGATGCACATGTGCCATAGAATGCCTAAAAAAACCTACCCTGTGAGTCAGAGTATCAAGGCACATGCATGCCCAGAGCAGAGTGTGGACTGATGCTGAGGTCTTTCCATGCTGGGTGGGTAAGAGGGTGACAGATCACCCAGTGAAGCATTGTGCTGTCCTGGTGAAAACTGTCATGCCAATAAAAGTAATTAGAAGGTATAAGAGGGAGAGTCTTTCTAAGGGACTGGGCACCATTTGCTTGTCAAAGGCTAAACTGGCTTTTCAAATCCATCCTCCTTAATACATAGGGTGTTATTTGCCTGCAACAACACCAAGAACTTATGCACCAGGACAATATGATGTGAAACTGGAAGCTATATCCTGGATCAAGGTCAGCTGAAGATTACATGACTCCCAGGTGGCAACTTGGTGTAAATCCAAAAGAGGAACTAGGGCTGTGAAAACGATGATAACTTTCTGTTTGTTCCCATACTACAGTTTTATCACAGACTCACAGCAAGTTTTAGCCATGTGCCTCTGAATGCTTCTCTATCCCTCTGTTTTAAGCTGGGCTAACTCCAGTGCTAGATCAAGGGTAATAGGATCAGGGTGCTCAGGATCAGGGTGCTAGGTGAGCCCTGAATACCTCCAAGAGCAGAGATTCCCCAGCCCCTCTTGACATCTGTGCCACCCTGAACCAGCTTTGGGACAAGGGGAGAAATTCTTTTCATGCATAGACAGAATTTCCCTTTTTGCAAGTTGTGGCTGTTGTCTCTTTGTCCTTTCAAAGTTCTGAGAAGACTTTGGCTATTTTGTCTGACATCTCCTTTAGCTACCAAAATCAGCAGTTAGACCACTCTGTGTTTAGCCTTCTCCTTTTTTCTCTAGCATCTCCCAGTGAACTATGTGTAATACATCTCTGAGACTATGTTAATTCCAGGTACAGAGAAAGAAACAAGAAGCATAGACTTCCACAGAGGCCTTTTGGGTTTGAGGGTTTTTTCTTTTTCTTTTTCTTTTTCTTTTTCTTTTTCTTTTTCTTTTTCTTTTTCTTTTTCTTTTTCTTTTTCTTTTTCTTTTTCTTTTTCTTTTTCTTTTTCTTTTTCTTTTTTTCTTTTTCTTTTTCTTTCTTCTTTTTCTTTTTCTTACCATTAACACAGATACCATTCTCCAGTATACGACCAATGGTTCCACCTGACTGTGGTCTGCTCCTTGGTTCTGAACCTGCTTTCCCTCAAGGGTTTTGGCAGACTGACAAATTTTGCCTTGAAGCCTCAGGCTTCAGCTCAGGCTGTGCCTACATCTTGCTAGATTGCCCACGTATGCACAGTTCTCAGCCTCTCTCTTGCTAAGCCTGATTTTCTTCCTGGCCTCTTTTCTCAAGTTATCAACTGAAGAACCTCTTATCTGTAGCTGACAAACTATGTTCCTTCCTTGTTTTTTTATAATAGCCAACCAGAGTAAAGATCAGTATTACTGTTGATGCAAGACCATGCTGCATTTTTTAGCTAACTCATCCATTTGAAGACTAACAGCAAAGTACTGCATGGAAGAACCAAAGCAAACCTTGAAAAAAACATAGCATTTAAAAACTCCTTAAATTTTTGGGCACAATAACCATACAAAGAGATTCAGGGCAGTGCATGGGGAGGGGGGGAAGTAAAATGAAGACACAACAAAGAATGGAGAACATTTTAAAGACAAATTATTTATGAATATATTTTTGCTGCTTTAGGAAGAAGTTATCATGTGCCTCTATTTAAAGAAATTCAGTGAATCAGAAGACTAGAACAAATGCATGGGGGAGACATAAATTTTCAAATTTCTCCTCCCAGTGAGATCATGGAAAGTTGTGAAGTGACCACTTGAGTTGTCTCCCTGCTCAGAGAACTGTTAATTCTGTTAATTCCAAGGCTAGACCAGGTTATTGTCCAGGTGAGTCTTTTCCACATTTCCAAGGGTGGAAATTCCCTGGACATTCTGAACACCTATGCCAGTGCTGGAGCACCCTTTGGAGAGAAGGACATAATTTCCTTGAACAGAATCAAAATTTCCCCTGTTGCAAGTTGTGCCCGTTGCCTCTTGCAAGGTCTTTTTTTGCTTCTGTGCTCTACTTGATCCTTATTGACTTTCTGGACAGCCCTTGGTACTCTCCAGGTGGAACAATGTGCATAGCTGGCAGGGACTGAACAAGTTGCATCATTAGAAATCAGCACATTAATGGGTGTCACTTGTCCTAAAACCTTCCCTTCCTTTCAGTGCTCTGAGTTACACGCGAAAAGAAAGAAGTCTTGTTACTAGAGTGCACAGGTATCAGTAGAGAACCTTTCATGAGAGCAGGAAGTCTCACAGCAAGAGGCTGAAGGAACTGTACAACAAATGTCACATATAGGAAGACACTTGCCTCCAAGAGGAGCCTTGAAGCAACATCCGACTCCAACTGCGCAAGTCGGCACCAGGAGGTCGAGCTGCCTATGCACATCCTGGAACGGGGAGTGCAGCCAGTGACGGGCATGCTGGGGTTAGAGGGAGCAAAGCCAGGGGGTTAGGACCCAGAACAATGAAAATAAGCAACAGCCAGCAGCAGAGTCAGCCATCGCTATTACAAATAGCAGGCTCTACACACTTCAGTGCAGTCTTTAGTACTGTCAGCTGGTCTTCAGCAGTGACACCTGGTCCTTGTGCACAGACAGGATCTACTCAAGTAAAACAGCACCTCCAGTTGTATTACACAGTCACTTCCTGCTAAGAGCCTGCACATAGAGGAGTTCCTGCATTTATCTATATGTGCAGTTAATAGATTTTTTATACAACCAGCCAATATGGTGATCAGCCTGCAGAGGCTGTTCTGCAGTAGCAAAAGCATAGAGACGGTGTCAGTGTCTAAAATTAGCAATGCTGTATAAATTTGGCTTAAAGACAAATTGATCTTTGTCTGCAGCTTTTTTATACAGTCAGTGATCACAGTGCAAAGGTATCAATCACGAGATTGAACACTTGTCAAACACATACTCCTACCCAGCCTCTGTGTAATTGCTGGGTAACGTTGGTGGTCCTGCACAGTTGTTTGGACTCTGTGTCTGGCCTTCCACCACTGTTTTGTTCAGCTTGTGTTTTACTGCTCTACAGAAGTACAGTGAACTTCAAACCATGTGCTTCCTCTGTGCTCCATGGCCTACCCATACTATCCCGTGTGTCTTAGGAGCTCAGCCTGTGGAAGAGCAGTGTGCAGAGACATGTGCCTTACCTCATACACCCCACAGAAGATTGACATGAACTTGCTGAGGACCACAGCACAGATACTGGCAATATGGACAAAAGGACCCTGCAAGAAAAGAAGAGGAGAAAATCAGCGAGAGCCGTCCTCACATTACTGACAACCATTTAGCTACTGCAGGCCTTGTAATTTCTCTTTGGCCATCTCAGCCAGTAATAGAATCATTAAGGCTGGAAAATACCCCTGAGATCATTGAGTCAAACCAATAACACTGCACCATCGTGTTCACCACTAAACCACGCCCCAAAGTGCCACAACCACACACATTCTGAACTCTTCCAGGGATAGTGATTCCACCACTTGCTCTGAATTTCCACCATTTCACTGAAGAAATTTTTCCTAATATCCAATCTAAACCTCCTGTGGTGCATCTTGTAGCCATTTCCTCTTTTCTTGTCACTGGTTACCTGGCAGAATTGACCAATCCTCACCTGGCTACAATCTCCTGTCAGGGAGTTGTAGAGAGTGTGAAGGTGTCCCCTGAGCCTCCTTTTCTCCAGACTAAACAACCTCATTTCCCTGAGCTGCTCCTCATAAGACTTGTGCTCTAGACAATCCAATCTTCCTCAGGTCTCCAGTCTCCATTTAATTTTTTCCCTCTCAAAGACTACGTGACTTGAGTTCTTTGATGTTTCCTGTACCATACCTTTCAAACTTGAAGGAAAATGGCCGGTGAAAGATAGGTGTTGCTGGAAAGAACAGAGCTTTGAGAAAGAAAGCATTTATAGATTCTTCTTCTACAGACAACTCCCACCTTCCAGATCCTTCACACGGAATCAGCAACATTTACCTCTTTCCCCACAGGCATGCCACTTCCAAGCCCAGCTGTGAGAGCCACAACTTTGGCCACGAAAGCTTTGAGAGTGAGATACTCCTTGAGGACCACTCCCCTCATAATGGTCTTGAGCTCTGGGATCCCAGACCCTGAAAACAACAGCAGAGCCGGGGATGAGCAAAACCCTCAGGCAAATGGAACAAGAAAAACGAGACAGACAGAAACAGATCTTGCCATGCCTTCTGCCCTCACCAACAGCCTGTGGAGAGACGAAGTGGCAGAAACTGGCCGCAAACAGGATAAGACCAAGTGGGACTGCAACCCACACCACGTACTGCAGAGGGACATTTGGGTGCAGCGCTCTGTATATCCACTTGTAGGCTGTAGACACACAAACAAAGAAGCTGTCAGTGACCACAGCTGCTCCAAACAGGCTGGCAGGCATCAGAGAATCACACACTTGCTAAATGTGCCCGTGCTAAATCTCCTTCAGAAACGCTACCCTAATGTTACCCTAATGCTCCTTTTCTAAGACAAGCCTTGTTACATTTTGAGTACAAGTTCCCCAATAAAGCAGGCATTCTGCAGGAATGGATAGAAGACACTACTGATACCTGTGCACAAGTGTGGCATGAGAAGAGATGTGTTATATGCAGCTGTGAGGATGAATCACTGTACAGTGTCTTTTCATTTGGCAGTCTGAGGGTCTTGTGTGGGTCCTGGAGGACAATAAAGTGGTCCACCAATCATTTCTTCATAAAAACTAGTTTAAAACCTCTGATTATGATTTGCCTTCTAGAGCAGCAGGATGGAAGCTATGCCAGCAGCTATTAAAACAGCAGTGGTACCATTGCTCTGCCAGGTACAGCAGCATGAGCTGCTGAGAATCCAAACTGAGCTGCAGCTCCTCTGCAACTGCATCTTCTCTGCATGAGCTGGCTCCCCACACAGTGGGAGGCTGAGACTTGGCAGAGGAAAAGGATAAAAAAATCCAAAGGACTCAACTGCAGGCAGCATAAAGGACAGGAACCCTCAGAGTAGATTATGCCAGTCACCTGGTAGATGGGGAAGCTCTGGAAGGAGGAACACTGGGCTGAAGGAATATTGGGAACTTTGAGGAATTGCAGTGTCTGGTGGACATCAGCAGCCAAGAGGAAAGGGTTGGTGTATGTTTGTGCCAGTCAGACTGGGACACTGAGAGTAAGGACAAAGGAACAGTGCAGTTAACAGGGTATGGGCAATGTTGTGCGTGCATGTACATGCTGAGATGGCGGGGCTGAAAGATCTTGTAATTTTTATAGCTGGCAAAGGGAGACAGATCACATGAAAAATGCAGGGAAGGGATGTAAGACAGGGAATAGGAGACTTGTGTGAAAAGGGTGAAAGGAGAGAGCACTATGTGCCCAGGTGGCAGAAAAATTCAGGGCACTGTATAAGTAAAAATTGGAAAGAACAAAAATGAGGTAAAAAGCAGAAACAGTGTTAGGAGGGCATCTAAGAGCCCCTTCCCCTCCCCATCCCCCATGTTCTTTATATTCCTGGGGAGAAAGGGAAGCAGTATAACAGGAAAGGCCACAGCATAATTTCCCTGTGCTCCTGCATATTCAAGGGAGCAGAAAGGAAAGGAATTCAAAAGAATGGTTTGTCTTTGACTCATCATATACATATCCCTTGTTTCTGCCCTCTTATTTCCAAATTTTCCCCTGCCATCCCTTTAAAGCAGCTCTCCCTAGCTAACCTTTACTCTACTTTATTGCCAGAACTTCAAACTTCCCAAGCAGTGAGGGCTGGGGATGGGACACTGATGGTAAAGGAGGAGAAACACCCATGACTGGGCTTTGTAAAACATTCATATCATTTATTGGCTGCTTTTGCAACACCTGAATGGGACCCACCCTGGACGGTCTTTGCACTGGCATAATCCACTCCCCAGCTCACCAACGCCATGACCAGACCCAACAGAACCAAGAAAATCCAGTCCTCTCCAAGCTTCTTGGTAACATATTTCTGGATGCGTTTGGCACAGTCTGTGGAGGGAAGAGTGAACCAGAAAAACGGAGTGAACACAGATGAAGCTGGGTCTGTCTCTCCTATGCTGAGAACTGAGTACAACAAGGATTTATTTGGAAGCATCGTGGGCTTCATGTTGAAGGACTGGTACCCATCCCTCTCTCACACAGTTCTGTAATATCTTATGAAGTTTAAAAAATATTAAAAACAAATGGGGGAGTGAGGTGGGTGAGGACACACAGGGTGGAATTTAACATCTTGTACACTAGCAGCAGAAGTCTGACACAAGGAGGTCCTTTTCGCCCCATTACAGAGATCCGTTGTGGAAAAAAATACTTGCTTGGGATTTATTTTTTATTCCTAAAGGAGCTTTTTTCTCTCTAGGATGAAAACTCATATGAAAAAGGTTTTTCAACCCAATGAGATTCCTTTTCCTTCCCTCTCTGCTTCTCCCCAGTCACAATTGCTTAAATTCCATCTCTCTTGCTGGCCCACCCAATATCTGGTAATAGGGAAAGGAAAGATGAATTGTTCCTACCTTGACACTTGGAATAGTGCTCTTCTTTGATCTGTACTTGACTGTCACGTTTCAGGGGTCTTCCATGGTTCTTTTGGGCCTGTGTCTTCAGTATTCTTGCAGCTTCCTTCTCTGAAATATTATCTGTTATCTGGTCTGTGTATCGGCCATAAAGCTGGAGGAGCAGAAAACAAGAGGGATCACAAGGAAAATGTAAGGCAATGCTTTTTTTTTTTTTTTTTTTTTCTTTCTAGTTCCGTCTTCCCAAACCCTTCAAAACCTTTTCATCTCCTTTTTGGGGATACAAGATATGATCACAGAATATTCATTATTTTCTAATGTCCTGGCGAAAAAAATGGCTGAGAGATTGAACATTAAGAGACAGCATTTGAGCATTAAGAGACAGCTTTCTGTAGGTACAAAAGAAGGTCAAAGTAGTTCACATGAGGCCATCATCCTCAGGGCTGTCTCACAGATTTCAGCAGCACTGTAAGACATCTCTGAAGGTTTTGAGAGGCATTACACTCTCAAACAGGCTGCAGGAATGTCCTGCATCTGTTCCTCCTGCTGCCAAGGAATGCTTAACAGGGCACACAGCCACTGACGGTGCCCATGGAGGAAAAGAAGCAGCAGCATCTCAGGAATATCACAGGCTACTGCATGCCTCCTCCCATTATTTACCCAAATGAGCATTTTAAGTCCTCATGTGTCTCCAATTCCTCTGAATTTTCTAATGGCTTAATCCAGTCTTTGTCTTCAGATACTGAACTAGAAATGCAATTGGTTATATATAATTTACAACTAGCTACATGTGCTTACCAAGGACATTTTTCACACGGGTCTACAGGAAACTGGGCAGTTGTGCTCTCTTGTCAACATCTTAAGGGAGTTTGAAGAACCCTGACTGTGCCCCCATGTTTGTTTACCAGATTCTCTGAAGAGCAGCTACCCCACCTCACTCTCTCAGAGCATCTGAGAAGCAGAGAATAAGCCTCTCCTCCCTGCATGTCCTTCAGTGAACCAGGTCTGGCTTCACTTCAGACCAGGTTACCACCTGATGCACTTCCCACCTGTGAGAGGGTGACCCTTTGCTCCCTCCCCAGCACAGCATCTGCTTCTCTGAGATTTTGTGAGTGACAGGGGGAGAATGAGCCATGTTTTGATCAGCAAAATCAGACATCTTAGCTGGAAAATGACAAGACGTATGACAGAGATAAAGCACTACCACACACTTAAGAGACATTTCTATTTGGCAGTTCCTGCCTCCCCCTTTCAAGGTAACACAAGAGATGTTCCTGTACCCTTGAGATAAAATAGATATAGAGACTCACAGAAAGATTTACACTGGAAGGCACCTCTGGAGGGTTCTAGTCCAAGCCTCTGCCCACAGCATGCAAACTCCAAAGACAGGTAAGCTAGATTAGGCTCAAGACCTTGTCCAGGCAACTCCTAAACATCTCCAGGGGTAGAAGTTACCCAGCTTCTCTGAATACTTCTTTCAGTGCTCTACCAATTAATATTTCAAGATAACAAATATGACTGAAGGTCCTAAGTAATTTATTTATTTGCACATATTCCTCAAGAGACACTTGAACCCTATGCCATAACTCCCTTTGGAAATCCTAGTGAATGTTTTGGTTTTTTTTCACGGAATACATATCTATGGTTTTTAAAATCATACTGTTCTAAAGATGGGTCACCTGCTGCCTCTTAAACAGATTGATCCTATCTGAACAGCTGAAAGTATTCTTCCATTCATCACTGTATTGGAAACTACACAAACATAATGCGATTATTAACCACATGATTACCACCACATTCTAGGTAAATTAAGCAGTACAGACTGTTTGCAGTGAATAATGGCCATGCACTGACCCCCTTAAAACACAGGACTGTGAAACATCAGGCTGAAGAATTTCATCTGTAGGGTAAGCTGCCACATACAGAATGCAGTCCTACCTAGCAAACTGCTCGTTTTTTCTCTCACTGTGTCTATTTCAGCCAGAAATGTCAAGGAATAGCAGATTTTTGACAAATGCATCTTCACATCACCTCAGCCAGTGTTTCATTGCTGTTAAATGGTCATGAGGGATGGGTTTCTGTCAAATACAACTTAAACCTAACCATGAACTCAAACCCATGTCAAGTATGAGATTCAAATTAGAATCTTCCATCTGCCAGATAGAACAGCATGACAGTACAATAGTATGGATGTTGAAAGTCCTCATATGGTATCCTACTTCACTGCTTCTGCCTGCCTGGAAAATAGTGCACTCAGGATATGGGAAAAAGGAGTTAGTCCACAGACATAGAAAAGAAGTCACTGTCCTGGCAAACCAGGTAGTCTCAGCTCATTTAAAGGATGCTTCACACATGTGCTTTGATTCTCTTTTTTTTTTGAAGTATCTAAAAGTATCTGGAAGTATCTAGGAGATTGTGGGACAGAGAAGGAATCCAGAAATCAGAGGATGACCTTACAGCAAAATTAGGTTAGGCAAGAAATATCCCCTCCACTAGAAGATGTAAAACTAAAAATATAACAGAGTAGGACTCTGACTTTTCCTTCTTCTGTTGTTCCCTCTCTAACATGAGGAACACAGGGATTCTGAGCACCAGAAAAAATGAAGACAATTTTGTAAGTTCTCAGTTACCGCCTAAGGTTTGAACCAGAGAAGGTACTATCATACCTACTTGGCTAAATGCTGAGAGAGACCATCAAAATGGTGCAAAATCAGATGAAGGTATAAATACCAGGAGATAGATGGGATGGACACACAACATTCCCCCCCCCCCCCCCCCCCCCCCCCC